>MNCL01000215.1:0-202205 GCA_001932985.1 Proctacanthus coquilletti | reverse complement strand
TAATTTTAGTATTTCGATGTGTCACCTTTTATTTTTAACAGCGTTTTGATAAGCAAAAGTAATGTTTCCTTGTTATAATGAACAATTGTGTATTTTGCATACACTTAACTCATTAATCTGCACTTGCAAGGATCAGATTGGTTAAATTAATTAGAACATCTGATTCTATAATCTGTAACTTTATTCTCCATCGACAGAAAAGGGTGAGAACAGAATTAGGAGGCCGTTGCTAATGTGAACAGTTCAATTAATTTTATGCGTTGGAAGGCTTAAAAAAAGTTAAAAAATCGTTAAGCAATATCATTTGAGCACAAGTTAGCCAATTTGAATATAACTCTTTCGTAGAGGAGCCACGTACTTTATGACTTTTAAGCGCATCAATAATGTAATGTAGGCAACGGAAAAAATGTGTCACGATTAATAGTTGGTATTTTTCCTCCAGAGTACTCAACATTCAATCTTTTCTCTGTCCATAAAAATTAAAACATACGCTTCTTATTTAAGTACTAAACATTAATTTTGTTTTCTTGTGCTACTTGTCCATAGGCGTAAAAAATATTCTATTTTTCAACTATATTTGAATGGTTTTAGTGATGTATGTATTCAAACTTACAATTGATTAGGATTAGTTGTTAAATAAATTAGATTTAAACAGAATTAGTACAATTTACCTTTCGACAAGAGCCACAAACGCATACACTAATGCATAGTACGTATGTACTTTACTCTTTCAATTCAAAACAATACCATTCATAAAAAAAAGCAAGTATGTTTGATAATGAGCACTTTTCTTACCTATTCTACACCACAAATACCAATTACTTCTCTCTTCACGACACTAGAAGAAATCGCGAAAACGAAAGAGGATCGTGTACGGTTGGGATTTAAGGGCTATACAAAGAGTTGAAATAAGTGCTTGTTCAGAGGTGATAGGATTTCAAGTTAAAAGAATTTTAAATAAAATTAATTAATGTGCTAGTTTTCTCGAGACGGTGGTGAGGCTAGTTTCCGAGAATTAAGATGAGGTCGTGGATTCGTCGAATATTATTAGAAAACAAATGAAAAAAGTTTTAAAATTTCAACAAAAATGCAAAATTCCAGTAGTTAAGTTTAACACACGCTATCTGTAGACCTAAAGAACTTAATTTAACAGGTAAGTTGACATAAATGATATTATCTGATAGATATTTGATATTTGGGTTATTCTGTAATTATTTTTAAAGCAGAAGGTGCCGAAAAATTGTCAATAAG
Organism: Proctacanthus coquilletti; assembly: GCA_001932985.1. NCBI lineage: Eukaryota > Metazoa > Arthropoda > Insecta > Diptera > Asilidae > Proctacanthus > Proctacanthus coquilletti. Next base: position 200,954 of record MNCL01000215.1, on the reverse strand, counting down.
TTGAAAATAGTATTTTGTCTTCAATAATTTGATTGCCAAAATCTGAATGATGCCAATCTGAATGAATGTGTTTTCGAATGTTTTTAAGCGTGAAACAGATGGGACAAATTTTGAGAATAAACATAAAAATAATAAAAATTTCCTCAATATATTTATACAATCAAGGAAATTTGCTCAAATGGTTTTGAATCAATTAAGAGAAAATCAACAATTAATAACACTAAATCTGCTTAGTCATCTTAAATAAAGGAAACAAATTTTTATATAATAAAAAATTGTAGATAAAGAGGAGCTTTTTATTGTAACCTTAATGAATAACATTTTAGGTGCTTTATAATTGAAATCCGACTTCTTAAATAGTTTTGATATTTCAAACGTCAATAGTTCGCTGTCCACTTGAATGCCGTCTGTGCATCAATTATAAAGTAAAATAGCTTAATTACTGGAAAGACGTTTCATATATCAATTTTCACAGGACCGCTGTGTAAAAGCATGACATGCTACTACACGATGATATGACATGCTATGCTTTTAAATAAAGGTAAAAAAATCTAATTTGCAAATTTGTTGGAAAATCTTGGCATATACATCCAATAAATTCGTAAAAGTACTTAGAAGGGTTTGGAGTGCACAAATCGGGGTAATATATACCTGTAGAGTATCTTTGACAATAGCACCACAATTAAGTCTTTATTGGCAGACTGTTTAGCCTACGTAAACGTAACCGCTTTTTAGTTTGCACATATCCAATCTTGGATTTGTTTTAAGTGCAGAATATAACGAAACGAAACCGAATTCTTGATTAAAGAAAATAAACCCGTTGATTTTATATTAAATCCTAATTATTTAAGAAGCAGTAATAAGTGTAGCCTTTCTAGAAAGTGGTAAGAGTAATTGAAAGGAGAAATAATGTGAGTATCACTAAATGTCACAATTACTAAAATTAAAGACAATTTTTTTCATATAAAAGCATACTAGGTATAGTGTATTTCTGAAAACTGTCTTGTGTTCTTACACTGAGACAAATGCAATGCAATGGTGAATTCCTGGAATGTAGACAATTTGTTCTTCACTTCACATAAGCGAGTACTTCACTACAAAACCATTTAGGGAATTATAAAGCTGCTTTGATTATCTTAAAGCATTGGTAGTGATTTTGCAAGCAAAGTTCTTGATTGTGTTTGCAATTTAACTTGTTGTTAAATGAGTGAGTGAAAAGTGACTCATATTTTTGCATTATAGTTCTTACATCATTTTATATCATCAAGATAAACATCTATGTTGAGTGGTGATGGGTCCATCGCGGCATGTTGTAGACAGGAAAGTGAATTTTATAAGTTTTCGCCGATGACGATCTCAAGCACTCGACGGCACAAACGAGAATTTGAATGCGCGCGCTGTAAAAATATCGTCGTAAATGTTTTCGATATTACGTGCGCCAACCGATTGCGTATGCATTTGCAATGTGGGTCTTGCTGAAAGTACTAAGAAGTGCAAGTTTAGTGGCTAATAGCGACTTTGAGTAATTTTCTCGAATTTACAAAAAGACGAAGTAAAATCTGATTTCTTTTCTAAAAATCAATAAAATATGTGTGGGCTGCTTATTACACATTCATTATAACATTTTCATTTCATATTATATCAACTTATATATTTTTTATAAAACTAAAAGGAACTATAAATTAATGCTTATCAAAAGTAATTTAAAAACAAATAGCTTATGTACAGAGTAGTAGCTTTTGAAATATTTTGTCAAAAATATTGAATTAATGAACTTATTAAACAATCGGGAAAATCTCATCCCAATGCAACTGATGTAAAATATGAAATGAAATGTAAGTCCTTATTTGTTAATTTAGGAAAAGACATAAATTTTGACACGTTGCAATTCATTTCTTCCGACGATTTTAAGGATGGGAAAAGAAAATCTTTTCTTAAGAACAAAATAAAAATTCTGATAGTAAGCCAATCGATAGAAAGAAGAATCAACCAAATCGATCAAGAATTGCGACCTGTAGAGTGTTCTCATACTTACAGACCAGCGGACGGAGATGCATGTCATTTTGTAAAGATAAATTTAAAACGTTTCTTAAATTTTAAAAGTAAAAAAGTGGTGTCAATATTTAGAGGAAGATCTCCTCTTTTGAAAAAGCTGTATTAAAAGTTGATTACTTGTAAAATTACCCGAGTTATAATTACTTCCATTTGACTCCTAATAATTTTGTAAAAATTGCAGGCAGTATTACGTAAAAATAAATTTAAATGATATTAGTAAAGATGATTTCGAAATACTTTCTTTACGAGCAATTTAAGGTACTCTTATTTTACTAGACGTCAGGGAAAACGAAACCCTGGTGGAAACTAGATGAGAGATATATGTACGCTCGGAGGAAGCGGGCATCGCCTGCCCAATTCAGAACTAACTAACAAGGTATCCATACCTCCTGAAATTGAAATAAACGAAATTGCCTCTAAATCAATTTAAAATATGTCGCCGGTTGGAGAAATGTTGAAGACGATTGGGAGCAAATTTTCCTTCTTTAGCAGAAATCGTTAAAAGAGATTAAGTCACACACAGGTTTGCAAATAGGTGCGCAAATAGGTCAGAGCCATTGACGAGATAATTTCTCCAAAAAAACATGGGAATTCTTCCTTGGGAAATGCCCTCCTCACTGGCATTAAATGCCATTAAAATTCCAGTTTATGTATTGTCAAACATTCTTATCTTACCTTAAATTTTGTTTGTGGAATTAATTTCAAGGAATTACAGAGTATGACTAAGATATTAGTTATACATTTTTGTTTTAATATTTCGACGAGTTTGAAATAACAATTCCACACAGGACTAGTTTGTGGTTATTATTATAGATCCTCCACTATCTCAGAACATATTCTTTCCAAGTTGGATTTTGGCTTCACCGCTTCATATATTAAAAGAGTAAATTAAAAAGGTTTGGAAAGGTTCCTGTTTTTGTTTTGCTAAGGAATTAATATTATTGGAAGATTTAATTTTCTCAAATAAGTAACTATTGTGCTGCATACTAATTGGAATTATCGACAATATTATAAAATCACATCATAAAGTTTTTTTTTGTTTTGTATAATGATAATGATAATGACAATAATGATGGGTAAAACATATATAATTCGGTATCTTCATTGTCTTTACTTATTTATCCTTTTATCCTTACACATATCACAAAGTCGGGCGATTATTTTGGTTCTAATTAATTCTCGCCCTGGTAGTATTCTCCCATTGTTACTGAGTCATTTTCTTGTATTTCTACTCCTGATATTTCTTTTAAGCGTGTTTATTTATTATGAGCCTTAATGTTACTATTGCAACAAGATATACGAGCGAAAATCAAAAAGATCCTAGAATCGTCTTTAAAAGAAAGAAGTTCAATTACAAGATATTTATTCCTGTATATAATCTTTTTCCAACTGGGTAAACTTAGTACAACGTTTTTCTAATTTTCTTATTACCTGAGAAAAAATCTTTCCCTTGAGCCTAAAAATACTGCTCTGGTGGAAGCCCGACGGAACAAGGATCGATCTGATTAATTCAGCAACCCAGTAAACGACCGTGAAGTAGGGTAAAGCATCAGTCCCTTCATCAAATAAGTATAATTAAATATTTTTACAAATTCGTTACATAAAATAATTAATTACTAAGGAATGGTACAATCAAATCAAGTGACACTTGGCATGAATATTGTGCTATAATCCCTCTTTTTGATTAACGCTCGTGTCATTCCGCCTGTTAGTTCCATTTAAACCTACTTTCATGTATTCTGAAATTATTTTAATCGGTTATCTAATCGCAAATTTTAATTTATGTAACATTAAACTCTTCCTAACTAACCAACGGTTTCATTCAAAATCTGCGATTTATGTTGAGTTTGTAAACCGATTACTTTTGCCGACTTCTTTCCTTCTGTTTGGACGCACATCCTTCGGGCTCATAATAACTTAGAAATTTATATTGCAAGATCTAAAATAATATTAAGATAATAAATGTAATATTCTGTGTGTAAGTGCAAAACTGAAAAAGGCGTTTTCTAAACTTGCCCCTAGAGCTGTCGCAATTTCACTTCGAAAGCACTTTTCCTGCCTATAAATGAAGCAGGCTACGATGGAAGGCAGAACCAGAAAATGAAAAATGGGCAATCAAGAAAGTTTCATAACTCGTCAAAATTATTCCGTTTCAGTTGAAAACAATTAAAAAGAATCTTGGACACAACTCAGATGGGATTTCCAGGCAGAATGACTGTGGTCGTCTGCGAAAGCTGTGGCTGGACGGGTTGCAGGATCCAGGTTTCATAAGCCGGATAGAAATTAATTTCACAGAGTTGCACTTGCGGTGATTTAATATAATTTCAACCCCTAGCAGGCCCAAGGTTAGTTACAAGTGAGTTACGGCATTTAGAAATCCCCTCGAAATATTTCTTGCAAACACGCTATATGAATTACACTTTTGGCACAACAGAAACTCTCAATATTTATTGCTATTCATGTGTTTATCCCCAGATTTATTTTTATTTAGATTTATTCTTTTTATTTGAAAAGTCAAAGGAAATGTACCAAGATCACGTGAATCCGAAAGAAAATTTCCTAAAAAATATATAACTCTGACATTAATCAAACTTAAAAGAATCCTGATTGGAATTGAAATTTTAACTAAACTGAAACTGTTTTCGTACTTTATAAATGTTTGCACATTTTTTCAGACCATCCCTCCGACCTATGCGGAAATTGATCCCTTTTATCGATCGATTGAATTAAATTACCTAAAAATTTATCACTTGTCAGAACAGCTCATCCCATTTGTTCTTTCCCTGCATGACCTAAGTGTTAACTGTGATGAGGAACTAAATTTATGTGTTCACATTGATGGCATCGTAGGCAGAGCTAACTCCGTTCTTAGCTTTGTGAAGCGTTGGTCTAAAGAGTTCGCAAAATGTCGCTACATTTTCTTTGTTAGACCTCTACTCTTCTACCCCACAAATTCCACTTAGACTGCCACCGACAGCACCGGTTTCCTGCCTTCATGCGACTTTTCTTAAAATTTCTCCGTAGCTAATCGGTCTACAAAGTTGCGTTGTTTTAATAAAGTTCGTGCGAATCTCTTTCAAATAAATACCTAGTAATGTCGAGCAAATTAATTCTAATATTAAAAGTGAAAGTAATGTACCAAAACGCGAGGTTTTCGATTTTTATTTTTTAAATTTAATATCTCCGTTTGCAATGTAGTAAAAAAAACGAAAAAAGGGCTTTGACAGCTTAAATTGAGCACTTTAACTCAGTAAACATGATTTTTTGATACGTTTCAAAAAGTATAATTAATTTGTAAGGTATCAAAGGGTAATATTTTATGCAAGTGTTGAGGACGCAAGGATGAAAGTTTTTTAGTTAGAACAACATCATGCAAAAAATATTTTAATTTTTTCTATAAAAAATGATCAAAAATACAGAAAAAATTAAATCAAAAAAGGAAACATTTACGACAACATTTACTGCATCGTGGAAATCTGTAATTTTCTAATATAAGGAAGTGAAGAAACAAATTTAATAAATAAAATAGGCGTATTAAAAGTATGAAATCAGAATTAAATCATAATACAGTCTGTTTAAAAGGAACTTACAATAGACAAAATTCGTAAAATAATGACCTGAACAATAAAGTGGTTTAAGCAACAGTGGTTACACCACTTTAAAGACTTCATAAACAGAGTAATTTAAAAATTTATTTAAGGCAAATTGGTAATGTAATTACCACTAATGTAATTTAATGAAAGGGCATTTATTAAACATATATTAATGTATATAAAAACAACAAGATTTTTGTAACAAAATGGCGCCGTTGAACGTGGTTTTTGTAGACAACGTTTTTCGCAGGGGTCAAAACGGCGTCCAGTATTAGTTATACCTGGAGCTAAAAATTAAATTGCTTTATTTTTAAAAAAAGTTATATTAGCTAAAGAAATACGTAATATAATAAATCGATCTCAATAAATTAATTAAAAATAACAGGAACTAAAGCAATTTGTTTTATATGAAACCTCTGCATTCTCCTTTAAATAGTTATAAAAAGAACCTTTCTCGAAAATTTCAAATCAATTGAAAATTGCATGTCTTATGTTGCACCAGTTTAAAGAAATAAATTTTCGAGAAACGAAAAAAAGAAACAGAAATGTACCGCGACAGCGTATTATAATCAAAGATTTTCTTACATTAGCTTTAATATGCTATCCCCGAACCATAATCGTAAAAGTAAGTAGAATAAAATAAAAGTAATGGAAATAATTTGATAAAATACAATACAAAATACAAAGATATATTTTTTTAAATGGCATTAACTTCGAAAACCATTCATATAAAAAAATGTATCTTTTAAACGAGTTCACAGTTTGCCACAGTGTTTTGCCTTGTAAAGTGTTTGACCTAAACGCACGAATGAAAGTGTTTTCGCAAACAGCCAAAGATGAAATACAAAAAATGTTTATATCTAAGCCTTTAAGCACATTTTATACCATAATCTATTAGCAGACTTCTAGACTAAGCTTCTTTTGTTATTTCTGGAATTTCATTCCTACTCTTTCTGTTTAATTAAAGAAAGTTACTGTTGCTTTAAATCAATTACTGACAGATATTTATAGCTATATGAATAGCTTAACATGAACTTGACTGAATTTCATACCAGTTCCTCACTTAATTGTAATAAAAAGCTTTGATGCCAGAAAATTAATTTAATATAGGAGAAATGTGAAAATATGGGATCAATTTTTGGTGGAAAGGAAAACAGGTAAGACAGAAGTCTTAAATCCTTTGAAGCTGAGCATCACATGAAGAGACAAGTCACAGTCGGCCTTTTGTATTTTACTTAGTCCGTTACACCGCTCCTGGGGGTGTAATGAACCTATAATTGTGGTAGTATGTATTATCAGTTCTAGTATACAAAACGAGACGGTAACGAGATACAAAATAAAAGTTAGGATTTTGAACTAACTTCCAAAAATTATAAAATTAGTCTTATGAAATTGTGTGTGTCAAAACACCTAGTTATCGAAACGATTTAAACAAATAAAGCACAATTGAATTCAGTTCAATATATTGAATAAGTTGATTGAAATTGGCTATCAGTAGAATTGTAATTTTTTAATATCGTTTCTTCCGATTTTACTACTACCCTTTGAAGTTTCTGATTTCCTCTCTGACAATGCCCTGAGACCCTTGCTATATACTTGCTATAATTTTTATCTGTGGTGATTACACTTCGCATAAAACTAGTAATGGTGAAATTAATCCTACAAGACTTATTATATCACCCCTTTCAGTATTTCTATTGACCTATTTAACTTCTCTTATAAAATTTAACAATTCCGGATTCATTTGTTCTATTCTTCATAGAAAAAACAATGATAGATGATCTCTAATATAAAGGCAATTTCTCTAACTTTAAAAGTTTTTGATTACATTTTAAGACTAGTGAAAATCATAGCTGCTCTGCAGTCCACTAGCAGATTTTTTCGAAAATGTGATATCAATTATATCACATCAGCACATCAGCATGCACCTCGTAAAACAACCCTCTAAACGAGCAAAACAAAGGAATCATCTTATATTACATCATTTTAAAGATTCTGCAAGATAATCACGACTGTCGTCCATGTTTGTTGAGTGCGCAAAAGCTCTTAACCCGAAACTCAATTAAACGTTCCTAGATATTCTCCCGTTTAATTAAAAATGCTTTTCGTTGTTGACGTCATTACCCAATAAACTCTTAGGTCATCCGTTGCTTTCTATAGAAATCTGTTATTAGCCAAAAGTAAAACTAACAATTAAACAAACAAATTAATAATGCAAAAAAAGAAAAGTTCTCATATTTAAATTCAATACTCAAACCACAAGGAGGAATGAAAAAGGGGTTTTAGTAAATAGTAGATTTTAGAGCATTATTATAACAATTATCACCTATATGCAAATTCATCCCAGAGTTCATTGCAAACTTAATTTTCGAGCATGCTTATTTTTCTAAACCAAAAATTCCATGACAAACGCTGACAAGTGAATTGAAATAAATGTAAGCAGGTCTCTAGTCTACGCATTCGCTCTTGTGTAGCAGGCAATCGACTTAAAACATAATTGAACTCACTTGTGGAAGTCTCGAACAGAGACTTTCATCAAAGATGAAAGCGATGTACAAAAAAAAATCTGACCAACAACCGTTAGAGGTTAGATATAAACTTATGAATGAAAAATCTGTAGAAAATTAACTTGTGCAAAGGCCGAGAAACTATTGGTCTTCTGTTAGGAAACTGCCTTCGGCTGAAAGAGTTGAAGTTGAACACATTCCCAGAAGTTTAATTGAAATGTCACTCCAATAACCGCAAGGCAAAGATTGGCCAGAACCTTGAAGAAGACAGTAGCAACCACGGTGAACCGACAAATTTCTCTCTCACTTCCGAGTAATTTTTCTAATTATCCCCGGCGGAACACCGATTTTGACCTCATAGACATTTTGAAAATTCTAAAAGTTTCTCCAATTCGGAAACTTTTGCGGCACAAAAGAAGGAAGCGTTCTAGAGGAAATTTTATCCGTAGTTTGAAAAGGCTGGGGACACACATTGTAGTTTGAAGGAAGTGTACGGGTTAAGGCGGGCCCCTTTATTTTTAAGCTGTGGGTGGTTTAATTAAAATCGACACCCCTTGAGCTTAATTTCTTTGCCTCTGAATATTACATCCTGGTAATCTTGAACCGGCCCCTTCAAAACTCTTCAGAGTCTTAAACTAGGACTCTGCGCTGCGGGGAATTGGGAAAGTACGAAGCACGGGACCGAAGTTTAATTAAGATGAGGGCCGTCCTTAAGCAGGAATATTTTCCTAATCTCGATAGGGATTCGCATAATAAGGAAAACGGGCGGGAACGGGCGCACCAGCGCACTAAGTTATTACCGTCCTTAATTAGTTCACTGGACGTTTGGAATTTTACAATGTGTGTCGGTCCCTGAACCCAAAAATCCACAACACCACTAGTTCCCACAAAAAGCCGCCAAGGATGTCTTTCCAATTCTTAGCCAGACACATGCTCTGATCGAGCGGAAACGCACTTAACTGGGAGTAGACACGACTGGCGCGGCGACGTCTCGCGGAATTGTTCTAGTGGGTGTCACTTATGGTTCCCAGAGTGTCCATTAAGATTCCAGCGATGGATGACATCGCGCGTATGTTCTTTTGCGATGGCAACGGTGGCGACGATGGTCGTGGTCGATATGCGGGAACGGTACGTATGACTTAAAGTGCTCCCCCGACATTATAGTTAATGTTGACAAGTTGATAAGCTCGCGAGACATTTGCATCTTCTAGAATGGCTACAAATTGATTTATGGTCAGCCGGCGACAATTTCTGATGAGGAAAGAAGCAATTTGAACCATTTACTGTGGTTGCAACATGTTTGCTCGTATCTTACTCTAATTGATGGAAAATAAATTATATCAAGTACTTTTCTAGACTTGCGAATTCTTCACGCTTGTTTCTCTAGGTACTACGAGGGGTGCTATTTATGTATCAGGAAATGTATATATAAAAACAAATATTTACCATTAAATCGTGGTTTTATTGTTTTGCAAAATAACCTCCGCGATGATCGATACCCTTTTGCGTACGTTTGAACCAATGTATTTATTTTTCTGAATCCCAAAGCTATAGGCGACCATTTGCTTCGAGGTGCTTCTTGCGCGAACAACTTTTGTTGGGTTTGGCTTATTTTGGAAAAGCCACACAGTCGACTGCTGTTTACTTTCGGGCTCATACGCATAGATCTAAGATTCGTTGCTGGTGTAGATGTTATACACGCCTTTTGACGCACCACGATTGTATTTTTTGACTGAGACGAAATTTTCAAGTTACTTTAAACAACACAAATAGTGTCCGTATGATAAAACGGTCTGAGTACGTCAACAATGAAAAACTTTACGATGCATATGTCAGATGGCGCCAATTCCTGATACACAAATAGCAACCTACGTAAAAGGAACATGGGTACTAACAGTTTTATTGGGTTTTTTGTATTCAAAAACATATATGATGACCGGTCCTGTATCAATTTTACTTTCTCAGTTTTTGTACACTTTACTCTCTTACACCTTCACAATTTCAAACAATTTAAGTACTTATGTTTATTTAACCCAACTTCCTTATCTTCTAAGTTCTAGTATGAAGTCGATGTATAATTCATTCATTTTCTCGATTTTCATACTATTCATGCATAATACATAACCTACACAGCTCTGTAGTTCGCCCATTGCTCCTTTCACTTTCAATTTGTATTATTTGTGAAAGTTAGTTGGAATTAACTATTCGCTATGGGTTCATTACATGTTTTCTTTATTTCACTTACTGCACTTTTGCGTAGTCGTAACCAAAAAGTTTTTCTTTACATAACACCATCGTCGTATAACGTAAAAACGTAATATGCTTTATCTTTACTTGCTCTTTTATTCAAAATTTCCTGTCTTTAATCTAAACTTTTTGGTGTGTTTGATGAACCGTTATCAGCAACAATAACCTTTGGGATAACTTGAATCGAGAATACATTTTTTAACCTTGATATAATTTCCGGTGTCTTGCATCTTAAGAGAATAATATCTCAATATATACTCACTAAATAATTAGTTCACAAAATGCTAGTTCATAAATAACCATTCTAAATTTTGTTAAAGTGAATATCTCATATCTAATGGGGTGTTTATCCAAACTACTTTATTTTTTCTTTCAATTTGTCTGTACTTCCCGGCCAACCTTCTTCCAGGACTTGTTTTAGCTCTTTCAAAATTGGGTCATTATCTGTTTTTTCATATAACTGTTGGTTCCTTTGTCAACTACTTCATCAAGATCAGGAGTATCAGGTTAGATACTGTCTTTATCAATATTTTCCTGTGGAATGTTTGAGTTATTTTTCGTAATTAAATAGTCTCAGCATAATCCGTTGTAGACGGCCATGGGAATTTTCTACATATCATTTTTGAACGCGCCCAGCAAGGGTTTGTGATCCGTTACATGGATATCTAAAAAGAATATTTTTGCTCTCCTACATATCCCTCGCGGTTATTTCTTCAACAGCGAGTATTGGGGAATTTAATGGTTTTATAGCTATGCTTAACTTCCTGGGATCTGAAAAAAAGTGTTTCGTTTGTTTTTATATGCTTTTCTACGGCCACGACGTTTGAAATCCCCTCTGCATTTCCTATTATTTTCAAGTTTTCTAATACTTTTAACTTTTGGATTATGCTGACTTTGTAAGCTAGAAAAATTCTACGTGCCGTCCTGACTACTGGCTCTACCTTGTCCTACAATTCAATCCGAAAATTCTTTACGAACGCCCCCAGACCTTCGAAAAGATCCCTATTTTTCAATGCTTTTATTAAATCACTTTCACCGTTCGAGAAAAATCTTGTGATGAACATTTCGATTTAATAAGCTAGAGTTTTGAAATTTTGCTTACGTTTATAAATCCGATGAAAATGAAAAATCTAGTCTATCTAGATGGGTATCAAATGAAAGGATCTGACGGGTACAACACGATAAACTATGTGACGTCATTATTAATTGAATATGGTGGACGCTTTTTATCTTTTTAGTTCAATTATAAAAGCGTTATTTTTAAAACTTTTTTAAAAGACATTTTTTTCTATAAACTGTTTTCGATTCATGAAGTTTTTTATGCTATCAATTCTCTTTACTAAATTGAAATCCACGCAGGTTTCTAGTCCTGGTATGATCCATCCTCACTAATCACAAATTTAATCGGTTTTATTGGGTTCTGTATTACACAATCTATTTTAACTACCCCTACCATTTTTAAGGCTACGCCCCTTATTACAATTTTGCAATTTTATGCAATTTTTTTTTTGAATCTATAACACTATACTTTTTATACCTCTTATGGTATGTAGCGGCCTTATTCCTTATCTGCGTGTCTAACTTGAATTTAATCTTTCAGTTTAAGCAATGATTTTTTTCACATTGCCGTAATTATTTACAACATCAATGTACAATGTATCAATATCGTTATTTCTAAGCTGCAGTTTATTTACTTCATTCATTTTAGTTATGCATAGAATTGCATAGTGGTTTTTGCGACCACTTGTACGCTGGACACTTTCTGCTTTCATTTGCTTTCTTTGTATACAGTAAGAACAATTAATTATTTTAATTTTACTAACCTGGCTGTTATTAGTCTCCTGATTTTGCCTAAAATTATTCTTTTTAGTCCTGTTAATTTTTTATTTTTATTTTTAGAACTTAACCTAGAAGATTTTGTCAAGGTATTTATTGAAGAAATCGTAGACACTCCAGCTTGTAACCTCTGAACGTGGTAGCTTGATACCTCAGCGCTATGTGCCATCCCGATCGCGTTTGATAAATTCAAGTTGCCCCCTTTCAGCACTCTCTTTTGAAATTGCTCGTCATTCGTTCCCAAAATGACTCGATATCTTAACATTCGTGATTCGTGTTACCCGAACCCACAGTTGTGGACCAATATTCGATAGTCATCAGAAAGTCCCTCCTTGCTCTTGACTATGAAACATGAAACATTCGAACGATTTATTTCTTTTTGTATAACAAAATTCCTCATATGCCTTTGTCATCTCGCTATACGTTTTCCGTTCATCATCAGTAAGGTTAAAAGAGTGGTAAATTTTCACAGCTTCAGGACCAACGACATTCAGGATTATCACTACCTTAACCTCCTATCCATCGCCGTTTCTGTCCATTGCATTCAAAAAATGTTCTATAAGGCCGAGTTTTATATGCAACAGTGGTAAAAGTACATCTTCAGGATTCACATTAATAAAGAAAAATTGAAAAGAGCCAACTTTCCTTCTTAAAATATCCTTTTAATATTTTGTCGGGCCGGTTTTTTAAAACAGTCGTCAGGGCTAGAAAATGATAACTATGATGGAGGTCCTGATTGTCCAGCTACGTTTCCCCTTTTTACACAGCCATAAAAGCTTAAGTTCGTACGACAAAAATGCCTACATTTCTACGAGAATTCTATCAGAATTCGTGTAACAAAATCATTGTTGACCAGTGATACCGATACTCATCATTTTAAAGCATTCATTGTACTCGTATTGTTAAGTGAGATGTACGCCACAGGTCATTTGATCCCGCCTAATGTTAATGCCTTTATCGTTTCGGCTTATATATAAATTCAATAAGTGATTTATGGGCATTGGGTAATCTTTGGCCAATTCTAACTTTTCTTCCATCTCTTCTGAATAAAGAGCTCAGTGAAATCGGATGTATTTGCTTTTGCTTTCCGACAATAAAATGAAGTTAAGTATCCTACAAAATTCGCAGAAGTGGGATTAGTTTTACTGACCGTAAATTATTGTTTTTCATAAATTTTGTTACTTTCATTATAATTAAGTATAAAATGTCCTTTACGTGACTGTTATTATGGTTAAGGAATTACACAGTGTGTAAAGCCAAATTAAAATCGTTCAAGAAAAAAAAGAGAAAATTAGAAGAATTAGTTAAATTTAATAATTGTTGTGAGATTTGAACCATATATTTGAACATTTGGGGAAAATTTAGTAGGAAATACGTAGCAACTTGCAGCAAAGTTTATTGAGAATGTAAAAGTTCCTTTCTTAAAAAAATTCAGAAATTTTCGGCTTATTAGTACCTAAGCAGTTAAAGCAATGCTTAAATTATTTTTGGAAAATGAAACAAGAAAATGTTCTAGAGCAGAACTGCAGAAGCATTTCCCGGCCAATATTCCGGAATTGATAAGTGAAGATGCCATCAGCGATTATAATGGGAACCAGCAATCCGATGAAATCCAATTATCTCAATGCTGAGAATCTACAACAACAAATAGAATCAAATTAAATTATTTATTTCACTTTATTATTTTTATTTAAAACCAAGGAAAAAGTATATAGTTGAAAAAAATGTTCAGTTCAGTTTTAGGGATATACAAGAGTCCTTGCCTACATTTTCGGGAGATGACAATTACCTATTAAGCAGTGGGTTGAAGAAGGCAAAGACATTTATAGTCAGGGGGCAGATCAACGATACTTTGTTCATGAAAGAAGAAAAGGAACTGCCAAATTATTTATCCGATCATCTTCTTGCAAAACTTGGGGTGAATTCAAGAAGTTACTTTAAGAAGAATTTCACCAAGGAGTAACACCTGCCGATGCTCACAGTATATTTCGAAATCGGAAGAAGTACAAGGAAGAAAATGCGTATCAATATATTTTTGCCATGCAGGAGATTTATTTGCCGAAATCGACGAAAAAGATTTGACAAATTACATAATTAAAGGGATCCTTGATTCATCATCAAATAAAACATGTACGTATTTACGGCAAAGAATATGCCCGAATTAAAGCAAATGCTCAAAAATGAAAAAAAATTAAAACATATGAAGTTACGATAAACACGACGCAGCATTCAACACATTCATCACCTGAATTAAAACTGAAGCAAAGTATAGAACTGCATCGAACCTCTACAAAATCGAGATGTTTCAATTGCAGCGAGACGGGTCATATAATTTCAAACTACTCAAAGCCGCGAAGAGGAAGAGGGACGTGCTATAACTGTGGGAAGCCGTGTCATTTAGCAACAAATTGTGGCTAGAAACCATCAATACACCATCATCAAAATTAACAGTGACGTTTGTATTCATCGATAGATAACGCCGAAATATCAGAAAGTATATAATAACTTTGAGCCCCGAACATTTCTAATAATTGTTTTCAATATTTCAGTCACGCAGTAATTAGCCAATCAGGAGAAGTGTTAACAAAAACTGCAAGCCTGCACTGTATTGTATTCTGGGAGCCCTGTTAGCTTTATTCGAGAAACTTTTGTATACCCTTATGTCGTTTTGCCGCTGGAATTAGGATTGAGAGAATACACCGGGCTTAACAACAGAAAACCAGACATTTTAGGCAATATACCATGCATTGTGAGTGTAAATAGCAATAATGTTGATTAGCTTTTATATCCGAAATTATGCCATAAAATGTTCAATAGTATTAAGGAGAGGTTTTTAAATAAGTGTAATGCTAAGTCTATTCGGAATAGAGATAATAATGAAAGGCTTAATGTTAATTAATGCAAAGATAATTGTGATAATAATTTTTATAAGGGTTTTCACAAAGAAATTGCAAGAAAAGATATTTAATCTCTTCTGAATAAAGAGCTCTCTTCTGAATAAAGAGCTCGATGAGATCAGATGTGTTTCCCTTGGCTGTCTATAATTAAATAAAGAGAAGTTAAGCATCCTGCAGTACATATGTGAAAAGAAGCAGCATTGTTCTATTGTTATAACGACCAGTGGCAGATTTGCAGATCTCGTAACATTCTGCGAGACTGTCATCCCTCCTGTCCTAGGTGCAGGCCTACTATGGCATTTTTAAAGTATAGAAACATAGCATTTACATTAGAGTGCCACAAAATTAGAATCACCAAAGACTTATCGATTGTCATTATTTTAATCAAATATTTCTAAAGTTATATTTACATATTTAAAAAGAAAAATTCAACAAACTACAATTCTGTATTGAGGGTTACCTCTCTTCTTTATGGCTTATATGACTTATATATTCTCCGCGACATACTCTCAATGCAAATCTTTAATAACTGGACTCTCGTGCAACACTTTTTGAATATTTTGATTTTTGATAAACCTTAGTTTTGAGGGTTTTGCAGACATTTTCTATAGGATTTAAATCGGGAGATGGCCATGTAAGGATAGGAAGATTTCGTGAGCTGAGGAGATTTTTGATAGATTTTGCAGTATGGTACGAAGTGTTTTCCTGAATAAATGTTATACTCGCCAAGTGTTTTCTGGTACCTCGTTATATTGATTACAAAATAAAGAGATCAAGTACCAAAACCCCACATCATTACGACAGGGGGTTTTTTATAGTTTATTGGACGCAGGGATGAAGTTTTTCTCCTTCTTATAAATTTAGACAACTCGTGACGGACGTGAAAAGTTTCATCACTAAAATGTACCTTAAAGAAGTACAGAAAATGCTAACTATTTTAATGTGAGCAATTTTATAGGATTAAAAGCAACTAATGAGTTTCCAGTCCTCAATTGTGAAATGTTGATGTGCCTTGGCAAATTCTAATTGAGCCTTTCTCATTTTAGGCGTCAGCCGTGGCTTTTCTGTGGGGCGATAGCATTTGACAGTCCATCTTCCGCGCTTCGCCGTTTCAAAATGTGAACGAATAAGTCGATCTCATCTTCTTCAGCATTTTTTGAATTTATCTCTAGGGTAATTTTCGACAGGCTGTAAGTGCAGAAATCACCCTAGGATCTGTTCGCGTCAGTTGTACCGTTTAGACGTAGAAGCGCAATTTCTGTTCCGGGCTTCTTTCGCCAATCTTACCAAGCTGTTCTGGCTTATTTTTTCTCATTGCGCTATTTCCCTTGTAGTATGTGTGCCACCCTTAATTAGAGCTATTATAGCAGCTTTTTCCTCGGTGCTGAGGTCTAAGTTCTTCTAAATTTATTTTACATTTCCTAGGAAGTAGAATTCCACACCAAAATTAAAGAAAATTACGTATTACCTTATATTAAATATTACTTTAGGATACAAACACGTATTATTATAAAAAACAAACAAATCTGTGTAGCAAAATTATTTAGGAAGGCCGACAACTGTAAAAGGTGTTAGCACAAATTATAGCTGAACACCAAATGAAAACTTATTTTCTTACCTCTTTCCAGAATTCATCTAAATTACATTTGTAAAATTAAATAATGGCATATTTCCATGAAGTTAGAGAGAAATGGCACGTGGTTCGGAAATACAGAAGATACTTATTCAAAATGAGAATTCTGAATATTTCGCCACTAATTCTACTTTTTGGCACTCTACAGTATATACATATAAAAGATAGTACTGTATGTTTTGAAATAAAGGGGGAAAATGAGTTTTTTTATCTCAAAGACGGCAGAATATAGGTCTATAGGCTTATTTGAAAGTGCTCCATCCAGAGATTTTATAATAGTTACAATAATTATATATTAATTCTGCTTCTTCTTGAACAATTTGTATTTTATAGCTCAATCAAAAAATTGTGTGGAAAAACGATTAAGAACAAATTGAGAGAAGATCGGTTTAAAATTCCTTTCATTGATATATTAGTAAGAAGGTGTTAAGTAAAACATCAAGTAAAACTGCCTTTTACTGTCTTTTACATGTAAAAGGAGCATTTCAAAACATGAAACAAGCTAATATTTTCACACTTTTTATACAATTTTATATAGCAATTGTTTGAATTATTAGAATAACTAATTCAGTATCTTAAAATCCGCTGAAACTTGTGATGGCTTAAATAGATTCTTAAGGTCATATCTATAATTAAAATAAAAATTTACTGTTCAGCACAAAAGTTATTAAACTGTTTAGTAGTCCAATGCAAAATTCCATAAATCACGAAGTTTTCAACTGATTTGCACGCGAAACAAAACATATGAGCAATGACACATAATGTGACATATGACACGTAGAACATCACAGAGGAAAACGGTAAAAATTAAGATATGAATTTCGCGGATGAAGTCGCAGGTGTCGGTTAGTTCTATAATATATCTGTGTAATTATTTTTTTACAATAATAAAAATAATTGCTGTACTTAAATATCAGTTGAAAAATAAATGTAAAATGTAAAAAAATTTAACGTTTTCGAAAGTGAAGTTTTTTGTTTAATAGAGAAAAGTGATAATGGCTTACATATCGCAATAAATTAAAATTTTCCTAATTGTGCTAAAATATGATAGAGCGTCTTTTATTATTTATTACTTTGATATTCCACGTTTCTACCCTTTGTTTTATTTTAATTCTAAAAATATTATTGTGAACGTCTGTGTAACGTACAAATAAAATTTGTTTAGTTTATAGGTTTATGCACAAATAAAGTACCTTCTTATAACTCACAGGTGTTTTGAAGAAATGGTGTAGAAATTTCAGATATTTATAGGTTAAGACGAAAAATCCTCAGCTGACAAATAGCAAGAATCGAAAACAAGACATTTCCATTTGTATTTCAACGAAATCTTAATTGCTGTTTTATGAAATACCGGGAGCATTGTCTACTAAAATTATGAAAAATGCGTATCGCACTCTAGATTATATCTAAATTGTGTATTTGTGCGGAGATCTTGATCAGAGTGTTTTACAGTCGAAATCGGCCACCTTCTGTATCAGTATGTTTTAGTCAGTGCGAAATCTTCGTTATACTAGACAAGCTCAAGGTAAACTCCTCTGAAATCCTGTCTCAAATTGGATCTTAAGGACTTCGTAACAGCCACCCATTATCACACGGCAGAGATTTGTGGGGCACTTACCAGAAAGAAGCGGTGTGGCGCAGACACAGCGAAGACGGAAAACAATCCCCGACAATGGGCTTCCAAATGAAATGATAATAGGCTCCAATAAGGGGAATCAATCCCATAAAAGATACTGATGGGCGGATGTATCCGCCGCTATCTAGCATGTTTTTGCTATTCATAGAGCACTTAATTCATAGC
Organism: Proctacanthus coquilletti; assembly: GCA_001932985.1. Classification (NCBI taxonomy): domain Eukaryota; kingdom Metazoa; phylum Arthropoda; class Insecta; order Diptera; family Asilidae; genus Proctacanthus; species Proctacanthus coquilletti. The sequence continues at coordinate 182,385 of MNCL01000215.1, read as the reverse complement.
AGGGCCAACTCTCTCTGTCGGAATGGCGATCATAACTCTTCACATATCCCCTTGGCGATATTACCCTAAATAACGCTTCATAGGCACAAAACCGAGAACGAACGACGATATGACGTAAGGAAGAATGTGCTCGTAAAAAGTGCAAATAACAGTAAACTAAATGGCTATCACCTCGAGGACGTAACAGAAAAAAATTGCCCGAAGAAGCAACGGACCGAAAAATCAGAGAAGGAGCCGCCCAACTCATTCGCCCACACGAGTCCTGACCCGCATTCGGAAGGCTGGGACGACTTTAGTAAGGTAAGCAAAAAGCTGTGTTAGGAGAACATCGGTCTCCCTACGGATTAGAGATTAAAGCTGGAAAGGGACACTCAATTTGAGACTGTCGTAAACGGCGGATTAGCCACGGCACTCTGGCTGAAGGGACTTGAGGAGTAATGACAACACAGCCCTGCAATTAGGGTGATAACGGATGAAACACATCCTTCGACCATTGTCTTCCTGCAGGCATTCGGACAATCTGGGTGAATTTGTGCGGCACACTGAAAAACGATTGTCTATACGAAGGAGCTAATACGCCTTTTACCAAACTACTCCACACTTCGTTCCTGGGTGGACGCCCAGTGCTGAGAGATGTACATGTAAAAGTAGCATCAAATGATCTAAAGGTCGTATGTTTCGATGTGATTCATCCGATTTAATGTCTGAACGTTCATCGGAAGGGATTTTAGATCCTCATTCCATTTAATTGCTTTAAAAATGCCTCTTCTTATGAGATTAGGCTTTAAACAATCAACAGGAGAAGTTTCCGATTCTCAAAGAAATTTTCATAAATTTTGCCCTTCTATCTCAAATAAATTCCAGTCATTCCGAAAACAATTTTGCCTAGGTAGCCACTTCGAAATTTCCGCCCTTCCGGATATCTGATTTGACTTCCCTTCGGGTTATCGCAAGCGAGGTGCTCACTTTTGTAATTAAGAAAACGTGCGAACAAGGAAGGCTGAGACAACAGTCCTTTTCGGTGAGCTTGGAAAAACGTGAAATACATCGCTGTAGAGACCTTTTCTTCGGCCCGCAAGAAGAGCCATGAAAACAGATCCGGGTCAAGCCCGTAAAAAAGCAAACAACTACCCGCACAAGCGTAATTACAAAAGTTTTTGTCTCGGAAAATGCAAATTCCCACAAAACTCAAGTAACCATCAAAGACAGAGGAATTTTTGTTTTGTAATTTTTCCCCATCACCGGTGCTCCACCGCCTGAGGAATCTCGGTCCTGTGGAACAAGTTCACGAATCCATTCGACATAGCCTTGGGAGGGAGGGGTGAAGTGTTCTTTTTTGCTGACGACGGAAGAGTTATAATGAAAATGGCATTTTCGCGTGGAATTAGAGAAGATCAGAGTGATTTAGGACTTCACCACACATTCGCGGTATATGGTAGATCAATTGGATTGCGATGCAGTCAAATATAAGTTTTTAATAGCGTAATTGTGGGAACAGTGGACCCTGTAACTTCCTCTGAATATTTTGTATAAGAAAGGGAATCAACGGTATGGTGTGAAGGCTTGAAATGAGGAATTTTTCTAATAGATTTCAAAAAGAAGTTAGTTTCCATTCGAAAAAGCGCTCTCGATTAGTGATTAATTATTAAAAATTGTTTGTGATCATAACCAGGACAGCAGCTTTCAACTAAAATTATTTTGAATAGCTGCTGCAATGGCTAGTGCATAAAAGAAAAATCTTGTAGTTCATTTAAAGTCCCTATTGCTTGCATAAAGAAACACTAGTTTTGGGCAGTCATATATACTATGGTAGACATAGTGAGTTGTATGAAAAAACGATTTCGATATAAGAAGGGACTAGTCCTTTTGAGATGAGTAATTTCCGAGTTTTATAATACTTAAATAATATAATACAAAAATTAAAGTCCTTGGCAACTTACTCGTAATACATAAAACATCGTTTTTACCTCTATCACATCCTGAGTCCTTTGAATCAACTGCCCGTATTTTAGCTATATATTCTTGAATATGCACTCTTGCATATCACAAATCACTTTTTATTTGTGTTGATTTATTATTTTTTCTTCATATCAATTTTCAAAAATTAATCTGGTCTTGGGCCGGCACAATGTGAGAACTTCTTAGGTGAAAAGGTGGATTCGGAAACGTCTTTACTGGTTCTCTTAATACTGTTTGAAGGAAATTTATCGAATCATGCACTGTTTGTTTACCTTTTATGTCTTTTTGACTTTAAAACGACATAAAACTAAGAAATATGGATTCGATATAAATTAGTGAGGCAGCTCTAAATGAATGTACCCAGTTTATGCCACAATGCACTGCGTTTTTTACATATTTTCAAGCAAAGTAAATAGAAATTTGCTGTTTTGTTTTCTAGATCTAATTTTCTCCAAACTGGATCAAAATGAATACTTTGCTTTCTAAGTGTCTGTTGTATTTGCGGCATCAAAGGGTGTATAGAATGTTATTTATTGAACCCACAAACACAAAAGTAACACTTTACATAAACAGTTTGTGAATAATCGCATAATGATTATTTTTTATAAAAGGAAGAAACGTTCACAGGTAAGATAATTGTTTAAAATTGTAAACTCCTTCACCAGCAGTTAAAAAGAGAAATCGGATAATATTAAAGAAAATTACTTATTTGTGACCTTCAATAATAATTGTATAAAATAAGTATAACGACGATACCACCGTACGGCACGACGATACCACGACAGGCCAAAGTTTTCGCTACCCGTTGCTTCCCCCACCTGCATAATCATTGCCTGAGTTCCTCGAGCTCATTTGCATAAATCGCAATCGTCGCAGAGACACCTCGCGAGTTATCTTTTGTGTTCAGTTAGAAAATAGTAATTTAAATAATTTAAAGAAAGATGATGACAAAAATTTTTTAGCAAATTTATTAAATAAAATGCCCGCGTTAGATGAATTAAATAGAGCGACCGAATTGTAACGAATTCTAGCGATAAACTGAGCATTAGCTGATCGCTCGATGATAGATTATGGAAATCTATTGGGGGCCGATACCGGTCATTTGATGAAACGTACAAAGAAACTGAATTTTTGGAATTCCTTCCTGATGTGTATTGTTAACGACTGCTACAATGATAAATGCTGTCACTTCTTTTGGTCCAAAGGCTAGTTGGTGCGTCTGTGCTGATTTAATTTCCCTAGATGGATGAGCAATTTACTTGATGAAAAACTGCAAGGTTGATATGAATGTCTATAAATGCTACGGTTGACGCTTAATGCAGAGTTTTGGAAAGGCATTAGCTGGGTAGTGTTGATCTAAAGTTCATTGGGTTGCCAGCAAGAAGTCGTCAACATTTTTTGTGTGAATTACTAAGAAGATTACATTTTGGCTCTGGCTGAATGAATTTCGGTAAATGCTGCTTTTCAGTGGGCTGCTTGGTCCGTTCTTAGAATGTTGATTCCAGTAGTAGACTTCATCGTATTTTGAACAAGCTTCCTCGAAATGTTACACATTTCCTTGCTTGTTGAATCTTGAGTTTCTATTTTTTGCCCCTTCACGATCACAATTTTAACGTCGATTTTTTTAATTTTATTTTTAAAAATAATAATCGAAACAATTTTCATTTTTCCTGAATTCGTATTTAGTAATCTTTCAAGTAAATTTCCTTCATTTGACTGCTTTTTCTGTATATTGAAACATTCAAGCGTCCTCGAGATCTTCGGTAGATTCATTCAGTTTTTTAAATTATTTTTTTACTTTACTTTCTACATGTTCCTTTATGGAAGATTACAATTTTTCGTAGAACTAATTTAATTTCTGCAAGTATTCGTGCACATTGTTTTACGCGTATTCTAAACTTTTATCAAATTTTTAGGCTCTACCCCGGAACAGGTCCGTGTGGCGTTAATTTCGTGGCGGACTCATTGCATTTGTTTAGAATGTGTTCGTGGTCGCCTGAGATTTGATTATGGTAAGGCTATTTCTGCCTGGGATTGGTGTAATGGTATATAAATATGTATATTAAAGATACCCTTTTCAAAAGTGCAACCAGTATCTCTTCAATAATATCGTATTGCTACCTTTATTAATTCAAGAATGCTGATGGAAAAAACAACGTCGTTTTTCGTAATTACGTTTTGGAGAAACCATATTATATGTTTATTGAACAAAACACAATTTTTTTAAATGTTTTTATTTTCAAAACCATATCAAACTTTCTACAAACATTTTACTTTGTGTACTTTTAATTACTACTATCAACTTTCATATTTTAATTTTTTTGGATTGATTTTGTTATTCTGTTTGTGATCTTTAATGTAATTTTCCTATTTCTTATTCACTCGATATTTGTGAGCAGTTGTTACCTTCTAAATTCTTTAGCTTAGCGTACGATGCATCGTTTACTTTTCCAGTATAAAATGCAATGTTTCATTTTAATTCCATGAGTCAAACAGTGTATAACTTCGTTTTAACTTTTCTTGAACACCTTTTCTCAACAAGAATTGACAAGCCTTTTCCATGGAAGTATGAATTTGGCTAACAATACTGCGACAATATTATTTTTTCTGGTATTAAAATACGAAGTACTATGCAAGTACTCAATAAAAAAAAAATAAAAAAAATGACAATAAATTGTACCGTGTTATACAAAAATGTGTCAATTTCGAACACTAAAGAGTTTTGCCTCTATGCAAATTACACACACCACAGAAACCATATACGTCGATAAACGTCGTTGCGACGAATATTACACTTTGGAGGGATTTTTGTAGCATAGAGTTGTCCCTATGGAAACCCTAAATGATTCTAACTCAAAAAATGATTTTTCGCGAGTTAACGCACTATTGCATAACACGGTACAAGTACTTACTTTGGACCCAATCAGGTTGATTAGAGAACCCTGTATTTCTTAAGCGGATTTTGAAGCCCTATAATTTGATGTCAATTTTTATTTTTAATGTTATCAACTAAAAGTAAGCATCTAAAACTTATGCTGCATACAAGACCGCACCACCTCTTATACACTCTTTTTCTTAAAAATTAAGTCTTCTATACTGAGAGTGTATCTTTGGAAAAAACTTGATATTATATAACAGCAATGGTAGTCAAAAGAAGCAACTAAATTTATTGGTACTTTAATTTGTTCCTTTTATTAATTTCTGTTTAAATAAATGTATTTGTTTTTGGACTCATCGTAGCTCAGTAGTAAGTAGAATTACTTTTTATTAACTAATATACAGAAAATATTTTCCGACTTTTAGCCAAAAATATTGGCGTTTTCTGTTTATTTATTCTGTAGACACAATAATAGGACATGGAGACTTTAGGGAAAAAATTTATTCCTATTAAGACCTAAATTCAGACATGTACATGTATGTAGTTTTAGTAAGGCATGTGTTTTTTATAAATACTTTATTATTCATCATGATAATAGTCATTTTTTAAGTTATTTCTTATACATCCACGTACCATAAAAATAATTTCCAAGCATATAAATCCATATTTAGTTTATAATTCCACATTCATATATGTTTGACTGTCCCTCTCCACACGTCCACCACGATGTATTTATTTATTTATGATTTTTAATTAACTTTGCAAGACATAATAGAAACATAATACTTCTTAACGAATATGCGAATTTTATAGGATGTGTGAGGCCCCAGGTGTCACTGCGGAGGTTAAGAATGATTACATTGACAAAGGATCATATAAATTGAACAGCCAATCCTAATATCCGGGCAGTGAACGTGTTAATTCCATAACTTTAAAACATTTTAAAAGTTCCTCATTAGTGGACTAATTCCAACTCTGCCAATAAAAACACACATTCGTCATTCAGTGTTTCAAGAAAAATAATGTCTTCCTTCTGCAAAGTGCGGAACTAAGTTTCAACGAAGTTGCCTGCAGTCTGCCTTCAGGTACAGTAACCAGTAGAACGGAAATTTGGAAATTTAAAGTAGAGTATATATCACTTTAAGAATTCAACAGTTGCAGTGTGCAGCCATGCCCCAGCCAGGAATTGAACTTGCATAAGAAGACATAGCGCCCGAATTGAACTTGTCAAATACACCTGCTCCGCATCATCAATTATGCATGTCGGCTCAGGTGTGTTGGAGGTTCTAAATCGATCGAATGACAACCAGATCTTTTTTCTGCATTCAAGGGAGAAACAAGGAACTTTGGGCAATGCTTGACACAAGCCTAGAAATATTCACAACATCTGCTGATTCCTAGCACTCTGAAGAGGCACAACTTAATAAGAAAAAATCAATTTTAAGCGTAACAAGGAACGACGTTTCATGCACCCTCATTCTTTAGAGTCTGGCTCTGGAGAAAGGCACAATGGACTACTCTTTTCTGCTGTCTTTTAATAGTGGTTCCATCTTTGGTGGAAGTATTTCACCTGTTTTGGTAAAATTTATTGCACCCAATATTCAGCAAGAAATTTTCTTTCGTTGGGGAACTAAATGCTTCAGCTTGGTCCCTAACTAATTAAATAAACACCTGTGACCTTATTTCTGTCGGTATTATATTGAACTCACTTTAATTTTAGGGATAATTGACCTTAATCATTGTGCAATAAATGCGTTTGATAAAGTTTGATATGAAGAAAAAAAGGTTTGATATTTAGGGTAATGGTGCATTATGGTGAATAAGTGAGTATAGATTTCATATTTCCTATCTATTTCTTATACTGTTATATAAAAGTTACCTAGAAATTATGTTCCAAACAAAATGAGAACATGAAGGTCACTATGAATCGGAATTACTTTAATTGTTTTTGTCAAGATCTTGGTAGGTTTAAAATTAGAATTTCTTATTTTCCAGAATTTCGCGAAATATTTTATTTACAATAGGCCAGCTTTATAGAGCAATATTATAAAGTAATTTCCCATTTAATTTATTTTTAAAACTATCTAACGTAATACTATTAATAATTAATCAACTACTTAAGAAAATCTTTTAACTTTCCATTGATCCCAGAAACGTAACAAGTTACACATTGAGGAATTCATATATAATAACGCTTGGAGAAATTGTATGTAAATTAAGTAAAATTCAGTTAATGATTATATGGCATATACACGTATGAGATAAATAAAAGATGGATCGTTTTTGTTAGTAGTTTTCTTTCGAGATTGTACGAGGGGTGATATTTATGTATCAGGAAATATATGTATTTATAAAAACAAATATTTATCATTAAATCGTGGTTTTATTGTATTTTTGAGTATTTATTTGCACCAAATGACACGAATCTTTTTTAAGCGATTGTTCATGTAAATATTTTGCATGCTTGTCATACTAACGCCCAGGGATGCCTCAATCTTACGGTATGTCACATGACATGATCTTGCAATATCAGTTCACGCACAGCATCGATGTTTTCTGGCACAACAACGGACGACCTTTCAATTCGTCTGTGAGCGAACGACGGCCACGATTGAATTCACTAAGCCAGTGATATACAGTGGTTTTAGTTGGTGGTTCATCGCCAAAGTGAGTTGATCGATGTACTGTTGTTCAGATAATCCACGTTGAAAATCGTAGTAAGTCATCGTACGAAAATTCTCACGATTTAATTCCATTTTTGGATTAAGACGAAATTTTCAAGTTGCTGTAAACAACACAAACAGCGTCCGTATGACAAAACGGTCTGAGTACGAATACTGTCAACAATGAAAAACCTTACGATGTAACACCATTTTTGCCAGTTCCAGACACATACATACGTACAGCAATACAGGCTATCGCAGAAGTTTTTTTATCATATTAAGGATATTTTCCAATACGTACTTCATGACTTGTGAATGACGAGAGGACAAACATAAACTGAGGGTAAATATGTCCTATATGCGATAAATATTTAGCGTTTATTTTAAATACCGTAATATCGATAGTCGCTGTGAAAGAAAGGTGTTTACTACTCTTGCCATTGCAGCACCGACGTTAACGTTTTGCGTCGATTTAAATTATCAGTTTTAAATACATTTGAATAATATTCAGGTCTATGTGTTTCTATAGTATGAATTTGAAATAATGTTCTATATTTCAAAATTTTATTTTCGCAGTTTACTTTATTTAGTAACCTTTTGCACTCTAGGGTTTTAGAGCAACAAATCGTCCTAGTTCCATTTAATTCTTTACAAATTTGCAAATTAAATCTTTTTAATATTTTCTTTAAAGTTATCTATTTACCGTTACTATATCAGTCTTGTTGAAAGTAATGATCATATTTCAGCTTAGTCTTCTTCTGTTACACATTAATAAAGCGCTCTACACTAAGGTGTAATAATCTTTTGTTTTAATCTTGCAAACTTAAATTTATAATTCCTGGTGTGGCAGTAGAATTAACCCACAATTAATTGTCAATTACTTTCTAGGATACATCAACTTGAAATTTTCCTTATAAAGGTATTTGCATTGATAAAACTATTAATATCAAATCTAAAGGGAAGATATCTTTTATAACATTTAATTTTAATAAATCAACCAAATTGGAAATAAGAATTTCCATTTGCGCATATTCGCGTAACGGGTATATTAATTCGTTTATACCTTATAAAGACATTACTACAGATTAAAACCTAATAAAACCGTAGCTCTGGAACTCCCTAATATCTGTACAAAAGGCTAGTAGATAACACCCATGCTGTTGGAGCTTTCTGATTTTCGTTCAGGAAAAAATCTTAGATTTAGTTTTATATCTCAAATCCGTTTAATAGAACAGTTCAATGAGAAGTTGGCCAATTATTTTACATGTATATTTTCGATGCGATTTCATAAGGTTTTGTCTAGACATGTGTCTATATATGTTATATGTATATATTTTAAAAATTGCTAGCCAATTGTTCTTTTGTAGAAAAAATAATCGGACATTGTCTAGCAATGCAGTTCAAAGCTCTGCCGTCTGCATCCAAGAAAACACACCTTTTGTCAGGGAAGCAACACAAGAATAATGGGCTTCCATAAATTAGCAACAATGTGCAGAGTAAAAGGGTGGATGAAGTTCAAGCGAAAGTCCGGAATGCATTGTTACACCCCATTCATTATGGCCGTTTAGCCATAGACTCGAAATGCTCTCCTCAGTTGGGGCATATACTCCTTAATAGTAGCGTAAAACTACGAAGTTGATGGCCACATGCCTTGCTCACAACACATGTATCCGTCTCAACCTTGTGCACATTACAAAGAACTTTTCCTGAAGTTGCTCGAGGATGCTTTAATCTCTCATTACCCCTAGGGTTCCTTTTGAATGCAATTTGGAATATAAATGGGAGTCACAGTTGCCTGAATGCTATATACTGGAAGTACTTGTATTTGGGTGCCATCCAAAACTTTTTCCTTGATTCAAAATATTTTTTAAGTTGACAGACACTTGGAATTATTCTCTTACCAGATCTGAGATAGGATTCTGAATAAGGAGTATTGGACCGCCTCTATTTATACTAAAGATTTCTACAGAGTTACATAGTTCTTGCATACTTATATGACCAGTTGCGTCATGTGTTTTATAATTACACGTCTAAACATAAATAAAAAAAAAGTGTATTTGAACCTGAATCGCATAGCCACTGAAATTTGAATGTCTTCTGGTCTATTTATGTTCTGAAAGAATATTTTTCTTAGACCTGTCAATGGAGATACTTACTCCACATTTGAAGTTGTGAAAAGTATGGAAAAAAGTGGAAGTAACAGTAACTTACTTTGATGAATTCTTGAAGCAGGTTTTAACCTTCTTATTCTCTTACCTTAAGAATAATTTCGAACTTTTAGGCTCGGTTCACACTAGAGTTACCATGCGCTAATTTTGATGAACCAGACGCGCGTCGTTCACACTATCCCGCTAGCACTACGCGTTACAGCTCTCACGTGTCATTACACACACTAAGGGAGGGAGTGAAAATTCCGCAATACAACGTGTTTTCAATAATTCTATTTTGTTAAGGATAATTCTATTAATTCGCTTCTGAACTAATTTCAATTAACGTTTATGTACTAGCAACATCACGGAATGAATACCTTGTAGTTCCTTCTTCTGCTTGCTGTGTAATATTAATCCCTTGCGGGCGAAGGACGCCTCAGCAGCGGCACTCAATTAATGCTATATTTGTTAGTATTTTAGCTAAAATAAAAACTTATTCTATGCACACTATTTCAACACATGGACCTAGTTCACCTGGTTGATTTTACCGTATTCTTTCATAGATCTATTTTAACCTATATATTTGATTGTTTTTACCAATATTTTTCAGTCTATTTTATATTATTTACTTCAACTCTAAACTGAATAAATATAGCGAAGGACTACAACCTATGAGGTTAGAAAACCTATGTGCATGCGTTTATCTTGTTTGATCTAAAGCTACTGTTTTGAAACCATCTTTACTTTTAATTTGGTTAGCGCTTTCATGTTGTATTTTAAGCTAAAGTATTAATTCCTTATTCAAGGTTAATATAGAACCTGAAGGGATGTGCATAATTTTTCTAATAAAATAAATTTAATAATGAAAAAAATTGAAATTCTCTATGTGTTATATGCTAATATTTCAAGTTTCACTCGTTTGCAATAAAAAGTAACTAATTTTTACTGACTTAAAAGCAAATATTATTATACATTCAATAATTTTTTATGTATTATTTTCTTTGCTAACGTGCTCTTTAACAAACTTTTCAGATACTGGCCTGCTGCTGTTTAACATAATTTTCGTTTCATTTTTTACCGTTTAGACATAGCCGCATTCCACGGACAAAACAATTCTTCTTTCAAATCAATTTAAACTCTTAGCTTTCTTCCCTTAACACCTTGTCGCAAAGAATTCTAATTAGTTCGCTTTAATAATTTGTTTGTGTTGCTTAACAAATACGAATAAATTAAAAAAAACAAGAATATACCGTGAGATATATCGTTTATACCTTCAAAGACACACACACATTATTTATATAAAAACCGAAGTAATATAAGAATATGCTATATTTTAAAAAAATGTCAGATAGAAGGTGGAAATAAAACTTATAGGTCGCTTGCATAGGAGATGAGACTTCTTTAAACTTATATATTCGTCATTTTAAGTTTTTTTCCAATGTCATCTTAGCCACATTTTAGGATTTCGATTTACACTTTACATTGGATGGGTTTTATGTAGTTACGTGGGTCTCACAAGTATATATTTATTATTATATACCATATTTTTTATTTTATTAATCCTCACACATGAAATTCATAGACATTGGGTAGGGGGCTATATACTCCTTAGATCTTTACCTTTTTCGCAAAAATAAATCCAGTTCATTTTATGTTCAACCGCTGAAGCGATAAAAGCAAAGCTGTGAGAGTTCCGCATTTAAAAGCGTTTTGAAGTTGTTCCTGGCAAAATACCCGTAAGCACCAAAAAGGACTCTTAAGCAGGAAGCTAGTTATATAAAAAGGTCTGTAGCATTCGTGATTGAAGAGGTATACGGACAGCGGGAATGTTGATTTACCTGCGAGAGGGTAAATCCGAGCAATTACAGAAACAACAGATGAAGTAGTATGTTCAGAATAAATCCGACACTTGCACTCTGCCAAGGGCAATAAAAGGCATACATCTATTAATCCATACAATCTGACGTTGATTATTGACAGCAAATATAAAACGTCGAGATACATTAAATAAATCCTTGTTGAAAATGATCCAAGTTCAAAAACGCTTGCAATGGGCAAAGAAAAATTTAGGATGCGATTGGGTAAAAGTCATCTTTACGGACGGTAGTTCCCCTTGGACAACAAACATCTTTGTTTGGACGAAAAACGGCAAAATAGTGATCCAATGTACCGTAGAACATCCGGAGAAGGTCCACGTGTACGGATGCTTTTCAGGTAACGGTTTCGGCAGACCCATCCTATTTAGGGGCAACTTGACCGCCGTAAGGATTTTAAATTGTACCACATAGGATTATTAAAGCCAAAGAGTTGTTTTGAACCAGTAATGAGAACTGGATCCTACAGAATGACAATGACCCGAAACATCGAAGTCAAATTTTCAAACAGTGGACAAAAAATAACGGTATTGAAACAATTGACTGGCCGTCTCAGTCTGCAAATGCGAATCATGCATAAACTTCAAGTACTGCAGAAAATTTGAATTCATTGACTGAGGAATGTGCTGAAAAATTGACTCTAAATTGCGATAAAAGTTGTGAGCAAATGATTGCAAATGGCGGCGATTAAAATTTTTGTAAAAACCGTATAATAATGCAATCTTCGTAAATAAAAACATGTTTGTTGCTTGCTTGCATTTGTCTTAAAGAGAGATACTTTCTTGCGAGACAGACTGTAAGTTTAATGGGTGGCGCGTATGCTTGCAAACTACTAATAGTAAGTTGTACCATCTATTTGAAAATATGCATCTTGAAATTGTTCACATAAGTTTCTTTCATTAGGTGACGAATACTTTGCATATGTTTCACTTCAGCGCCAATTTTATCAACACTCCGCTGAGAGATAGTAACGAAAGATTTTACATTTATTTCCCTCGAGGTCCGCTGCTCCTTCAGCCCTAGAAGGGATGATAACGATGTTGTAAGGAGCAACTTCGGGACTCTTTGTCAGTGTTTCATTGCGAATAGTTGTTAATTGCCCAGAAAGTTTCATTAAAATAATTCTCTTAAGTAAAACAAGACTTTTGCAAGTTGTACTTGCCTCTTTCTGTGTATGCCCAGAGCGGCAAATGATTTCGTCCATTAATCTTTATGCAATAAATGAAAATGTTATGTAAAAACTTGAATATGTAAACGCTAAGTGGTGCTTTGATAACCACTGAAAATGAATCATATATATTCTTTGGAGAAAAGGCAGATTTTGCCTGAAGTTGCTTTCGTGCTTGTGATCTAAAGCTGATGAAATTTTTCTAAACTTTTCCTCAGCAAATTTCATCATTTATCACAAAAGACGTTGATTAACCGTAGCAATGATGAAAGTCCATTAACGACGTAGTGGAAGATACAGTAAACGTCAATCAGGAAAAATGATACCCACATCATGGACGAGAATGTAGAAGCCAGCGAATGAGGTTAGAGCCAAACCGAATCAGTCTTTTAACAGGCATGAGAACCGTAGTCGTTGCAGTGGAATGTAGGTCCTGATGTTGTTACTGGACTCCATATTTAACAGCAGCCGGAGGGTCTGTCCACCTCTGCCATCGTTGATTAGTTTCCGCGAACTTGCGAATAGTCGACCACAGTTCTTTTAAGGGACCATCAATGCATTTGTGATAGGAGAAGCTGGACAACTGACATTTTTGGTTTGCACTTTGCATGCGGAATTAATTCAGCCGATTGATTTTGCCCAGTTTAGTAATGGAGCAGATGGGAACAATCCTGTCCAGGATATTGTCGCTACAGACATATCGAACTTTTAGGATACATGGGATATTCCTCCCCTTATTGCACTATCAGCGGTACAGAAGTAAAGTCACCTATTTTATGGAAAGAGGAAGTAGGCGTAGCAGATAGAGATTTGACGGCACTCTCTGTACGTGAACCGATTGCGTGATTTTAGGAACAATTTTGCGGTGATAGTTTCCTGAAGCTGCCGACATTTCGTAGAGTTAGCGACAACACAATTTATATTAAACGGAAATAGATTACTAGTATTAGTAACTAACATGGGATGTTTCATGATGTGTACTTTACGAACGTGAAATATAAACTATTTTACTTAATTCCTGGGCAAAGGCAGCTAATGAATAACGTTAAGTGAATGGTTTCAGTTCATATATCAGTCTATAGGTCTGCTTATTATACCTAATAATAACTGTACTAATAATAACGCTAATGATAATCTAATTAATAATTGTACGTATAAATAAGTAGTAAAAATGGTTTGGAAACTCATATCAAAATCTCAAAAGAACGATTTTGAGGCTATGTACAATGTATAACATATTTATGTTACAGGCATCAATATGACTGCAGCTATGAGCTTTAACATGCTTTTCGAGCTGGTCTTTCCCGTCCATGCCATGCACTATTTTTTTATTACAACATCACGCGATGCTGGGTTGAAGCATTGTGAACTTTGCGGACACGAAATTTGTTTTCTTTTTACAGAACATAAAGCTACGTACGGTAAAAAAGGCAATATAGCAACGCACTTCACGTGACATGACACATCACAAAGCAGATACATAATGAAACATGAAACTGTCCATGATTGTTTAAATACGTCAGAAAAAAAAAATTTAAATAAAATGTAGGAAAAATTGTTAAGAAAAAGATTGTGTATAACGAAGCGTGTGAATTTGAAGTGAAACATTTTGCGGTGTAACTTTAAACTCTCAAAATAATTTAAAGTAGTTGGGATCGTAGTGTGCGTTAATTATATCAAATGAGAATCTTCATAGCCGTATTAAAAGGACGCTAGGGACGAGTATATGGGGAGTTCATTAGAATAATCGCACGCAATTAAACACTTAAAAAATATTAATTAATTTAATTTATTTTCATAAATTGCTTTTGTTATGCTATTAATTAATAATAGATATTACACATTTATGGAAGGAATTCTCTAAGTATAACACGGACTTGATATATCAATCAACTCTAACTCTAAATCTATATTCGCTAATTAAAAAATTGTTCGTTGCGACGATTAGTTTAGGAGCTTCTTAGTTTTCTTTGGCAAACCTTGAGACTCTCTAAATAGGCCAAGGAAACCTTCATGGGACAATCAACGAACCGACCTCTGTATCGTCAAGACCAGCGTTACCGATTGTCTTCATTGCTGTTGGTATCGTCCTCTTTCGTCACAGAAGTAGTCCAGCTATCTTTCTTCTTTATGATATGACTTGATAATTGAAATTATATTCCAGTGTTCAAAATTCATGTCAAAATGTCCAATTACTTGTTTTAAGTGTAAATCGATCTGTGAGAGTTATTCAACACGATAATTGCTCCCTCGGTGACAAGCACTTCGACATGTTTTAATAGTAATACTGTGCTACTTAAGTGTTTAAGGTAATTTTGAAAATGACATGCTTTAGAACGGGTTAAACTGCCTAGCCGTTTATTTTGAAAGTGATCTAGATCTGTTTTAAAGAAGAATTCTGTGAGTGATAGCTTCTTCATATCCACTTAGATTCTTTACTGCCAAGATAATAAAAAATAAACTTCTTTTTAAAAATTGACTTAGGTCATTTTCAGAATAAACGGCTCATACATGGAGAACTTTACGTGGTGGAAATAGACGTAAAATGAAATTACCCACTAATAACTGAATGAATTTGATTTTAATTGTAAAATAGCTATGAAATAAACTTAAAATTTTCTCGTCATATTCTTGACGTTTTCAAAAACCGCTGGGCTGATTTGTTGCAGCTTTTCTTTCTAAATGTTTAGACAGATCACTAGGAATTCTCCTGTTTGCTGTTTTTGCTCTTTTCACCTATGTCTCTTTTCAATTGGTGATGTTAGAAACCCTCCTTCTTGAGAAACATGTAGGTACAAATTTGAATAATATCAATATTAATGTCGAAATTAAATTTAGATATTTCTTTGTTGGAAACTAGGCATTTTGTGAATTGTACACCTATGAACAGAAACTAAATTTTGCAAATTTCCACAATTTTTTACAAGCTATTGTCAATAACTTTAATTAAGACTAAGTTCTGATGGAAAATAAATTGCATTTTATGATAATATTTAGAACTTCATCAATTTAGAATTACACTGCATTATTTTTACTCGTATTTCTATCTTCACTACAGTTTATCTTGGAATTACCCGTTTTGTCCGTAAGTGGAGCCTAAACGGGGAGGGATTAAATCAGTGAATTAAATTCACTTAAAATATTAGTCATCTAGCAATTTGTACTTTTATTAACTACTTGAGTTCTCCATTACAATCACAACCACAAAAATAAGTCAAAGCTTTAATTTTTCAGTCTCAAGGGTACTTCTGTACCAATCTGCATCAATCTTTAACAGTAGTGCCCCTGCCCTGTAATTTAATTTATAAAATCAAACGCTTATTCCTGAAATACATCACCCTCCGTCGTGGTATATGTGCAAGCCTGTGTTGCCCGTTTTACCCCTACCCGCTTTGCCAAAGAGCATATTTTTTGTCTCAAGCGTCATAACTTTAAAATGAAAGCAAATGGTGCCAACATTTTTTTTTTTTCAAATAAAAGCACAGAACCTTTGAGAACTTGTGCAGCATGCGTGAGTGATTCGAGTATTCAGAACTGAACCTTAATAAATTTTAGTGGAAAAAGCTCACTAAGGCTTAAGACGCTCAAATTCAAAGGCTTACTCGCTTTAGGCAGGATACCCGTTTTAGGCTTACTTCCCCTACTTCTTGTGAAAGGCGAGGACTTGGCTGGAGTTGTTGGAGCTATTGTGGGTGCTCTTGATCGGCCTCAAGTGGCTGGTGACAATTCATCGAGTGCGTGCAAAACGAGGTACCATCAGTTTGCCCTTCGTTAAATTGGCACCTACAGCGGAGTAAAAGCTCTTAGTAAGTTTAAAGGTTAGTCCATTTACACTTCAAAATATCGGTTATGAAAGTGACGACAGGGTTTTATCAGCCGTATGTGCGTTGTTAAAAGATGCGGAAAGGCTTAGGCGAAATAAGGAACTGCATGCAACTGCATTTTAAATGGTCTGGTTTTCATTCGTGTAAAGTAAAAATCCAGCGGCGTCGAGGTTTCTGAGTACAATTCTAATTTATATTTTTATTGTGTTTATTTCTCTACGTAATATATTCTTATATTTTATTACTTAGCTTTTAGTCATCGTTTTATATGATATTATTATTTTTAAGATAAAACACCGATCTTAAAGTGAATTTCTGTTAAGCCTTTTTAAACACTAAATAATTTCTTGTTAGTCTTATTTAGTTATAGCTGCATCAAAACTTCTTAGCTTTTAATTTGATTATAGCGTTTAAATAGAGTCTTACAATCTATTCTATTTTTTTAGTGAGATGTGGTCCTGAGGAGCTACTGTTAATTCCCGTGTACAATATTTTCCGAAATGACCGTATAGAAAGGACTGATGGGGGGTAACAATTTATACACGAGCTTAACTTCACTTAATTGTACACACGAAATCAGAAAACTCTCTAACAGAATATTAATTCTTTGACTTTAAATCTGACAGTCTGCACACCCTGCACACCACCCAGGACCCGCCCTTCAAAATTGATAGAATATTAGCTTCGATAACATTGTCATTGGTGCAGATTTGAATGTGAATCTCCAACTGGACAGCTTGAAGGTGCAAGCTGATTTAATAAACAACCTCAAAGCGCTAAACTTGTTTGTAATAACTAATGAATGTCCAATTGGTTTTTCCGGAAGTACTACTAGCGTCAGTTCCATTCCAGTAGCGTAACTTCTTGCCCTGGGAAAGTATCTATACTGCTCTTGGCATTCTAAATTCTAAATCTTCTCTGAATGTACGAGTATGTTTCTTTTCCAACGAGCGGAACTTCGGTAGTCCCAGAACCTAACATGAATCACTTTACTTTGACTGTGTTTCGGATGATGATGTTATTGCTACTACTTCCATCAAGCCTTGCTCTATTGGATTAAGTTTTATCTGTCCGTGATTTGTAAAGCTCGTCTTACCTCTTATCTTGCCCTACTTGATGCATATCTACAATTATATCTTGACCACCTCTAGTTACCTAGATGTCTGGAAAAGAGCTCAGGTAGTTCCCGCACCTAAACATAATAAGGCATTCAGGCCTTCTGATTATCGTCTTATCAGCATATTACCATTTTTGTCAAAGGTTTCGGGGAAATTTATAGCCAAAGCAGCAAGTCGACTCATGAATCGACATAATTTACTACTTTCGTCAGAATGGTTTTCGAAATGCGCACAGAATAATGACTGTCCTATTAAAACTGACTCTCTTTCATACAAATTACTAAGCTCTTTCATACAAATTACAAATTAAAACGCCGTTTCGGGTTTTCTCACGCGTCGATTGCGCTAATCAGAAACTATTTATCTAACAGGTATCAATGCCACCAAGTCAGTGGACTAACTTCCAATAGATCTGGATTATCATTAGGTGTTCCACAAGGATTTATATTGGGTCCCTTGTTGTTTGCTTTATATATTAATGACTTGGTTTCGCTATATTTGAAGTGCAAGAATATTATTTATTTGATGTTAAAACACATTCATCTGCGCTTAGTAACAAATTTATATTCGTGATATAAATGTTGATCTCGAATGTATGCGTCAGTGGGCTGTGTGCAATAACTTAGCTTGTAATTCCTTAAAACTCAGGCTATGGAGATGCATATGCAGAACAAAAATTGGCACGATTGGAATATCCACAGTTAAGCTTGAAGGTGTAGTGATAACTTTCCCGTGAAAGATAAAAGCTTGGGTATGGTAATAAATTGTAGCATGCCATGGTTGAACCATGTTTTGTCTGGAAAAATATTTGAAATTATCAGATAATAGCGGGTATCCTGTAAAGACCTTTCTAGAAGTATAAGAAAACTTCCTGTAATTAGTGTCATAATGCACATTATAAATTATTGTGATTGTGTATATACTTGCATGGACGCTACGACTTTAAAAAGCATTTCAGCCTCCGTTCGATTTGTTTATCATTTGAGCACGTCTCACCATTTTCAAATTATCTGCTTGGCATATTATTAGATCAGTATTTTAATTTTCGAAAATGCGTTTAACTATTTCAAATTATTTTCGAATTTGCGATAAGTCTGCTACCTTCCTTCGGGATTTTTTTAAATTATTGCAGTCGACGTAAACTAATATTAATCTATTAATTCCAAAATTTAGATATTTCTATTTGGAACCTTCTTTCTTTTTGTCAGCCGCCAAGCTTTGGAATATTCCACCTGCCTAGGTGTAAATTTACAAAGACGGAACGCAATTTAAGCAAAGCTATATGACCTTAGCAATTGTAAACTAACTTGTACCTTTTCGACGGCACTATTTCTGAAAAATTAACCTAGTCAGTGTAGTCAGTATAGTCAGTATCCAGTATCATATACCAGTGGCTCGTTAGAAACATGTATAGGATGGCTACAAAGTATCATTCGTTCTGCGTCTCGAAAATCTTTGGTCTTAAACATTTTTTAAACTCGCTCATCCTGTTTTCGACTATTCTTTACAAATTCGTCAAGAGTCTCTTATATAGATTGAATCTTTTAATACTGTTACTTCAAAACATGGTTTGTTATACAGTCAAGTGGAAAAAAAATTAGTTGAAAAAAATTGGCTACTTTTCCAGTCAAGTAAAAAAACATATTTTGATTTTTTTGTTTTTATTTTAAAAACACTCTGTTTGCTTTGAAATCTGAACCAGCATAAGTTCGTTGCTTTTGCTCCCTAAAAAGTATTTCAATCTCTCAGTGGAAAAATTGCCTTCATCCTCACTCATTTTCGTTCATTTCAACTGCACTTATGGAAGCAGTTTAGTAGAAAATATGAAAAGGATACGGCCCCCGCGGCATGGTTCGGGATCAGAAACCGGCTAACTCTGCTCAGCATTTGAAGGATAAAATAAAAAAACAATAATGCAAGCTTTTTGTGGTAGGTAACAAGAAAATTCCCTCGCAATTTAAATGGGGTTCTAAGAGACCGTATGAGGATAGGTTATGCTGAAATTCGAATAATTATATGCTAAAAAGTTGTATCTTCCTGCTGTGAAATGAATATTTTATGGTAATCTGAAGAAACCTTCTCTTTCCTGCTTGCGAGCATATGCCACCAATGTCAGCAAATCAGGAACTTCTGTGTGGAAAGGGATGTATCGCGCTAAAAATTTATTTAGGTCCCAGTCTTCTCAATTTTAAAAGCTTAAAAACAGAGAAGGAAATTATTCCCAAAAAGGCATTACCGACATCAAACTATTTTATAATTTATTTGTATGCTATTGTTTGCTACTACCTGATGGACTAAACGATGGCAACCTAGCTTATTAATTAGGTAATCCCAACACAAGTACCTAGTCTCCTCGAAAATTCACTTTCGTTTTTTTTTGACTACGCGGAAAAAAACCCATAGGAAAATTGACTCGCTGAAATCGATAAATTTTTCGTGAAATAATAATTTCTGGGTAACGAGCTGCGATTGCCACGGATTCAACGATTACGCTTGGCACGAAGAGCAAAGAAACTTTTCTCAAAAACGAATTTTAGTCACGAAATTCCCAAAGAAGTTATCTAAATTGGGTTGAATGGGAATAATTGGCGCCGAATAAGGATAATGCCACGGCATTCTTCTCTCTAAATGCTGCACCAATTTTTGACTCTTAGCATAAATTAGTCATTTTGAAGAATTTTCCTAATGCCCTGTGGACACACGTTTTCTCTTAAGGAAACCAAACAGAACACATACAAGCTATAAAGTACCCTGGAGCAACTATAAAGTCACCTGTCCGGGTAATTGCACGTCATCCATAACTTCCTTTACGAGAGCGGAGATAAATGTGATTACCTTGCGCCGGACGATTCCTTCTGCGGTGAGATCTCAATTCATTTCAAGTTTAATGTTAGTGATATGATTTTTTGCGGTATTTTATCACACCCATTGTGCACCATGAGAAAATGGATTTAAAATGTTTTCAGGAAGAAAGTTATTGATGTAGGGGCTAGAAACCAGATGCAGTCAAATAGGTGTGCTTACCAAGATCTATTACTTATCTTGACACGGCTGTAATGGTGATAATTCTTCACGAAGGGGAATTCTGGCAAGTTAGGAGCTGTGACGTTGCCTTAGGTGGACGTTCATCTATTTTCAGATTTATTTGTATAATTTGAACCCATTCTGTGTGTATTTTATTTTTGGTTGTTTTCAAATTCTTAAAAAGTTTTATTAAAAAAATGTAAACTTTATTCAGTTCTGGTACCCTTGAAAATTTCGTTTAGTTTTAAGTACACAACAACAAAAAAAAACCCTAGAAAAAAGAAACTTTCATCCGGATTTATTTAATTAATTTATATTTAGAATTTTTACTCTTATAAGAGTAAGTTTATAAACTGCATATGGTCTAAAACTGACTTAAAAATAAATTTCAAAGAGCTAAGCATAAAACAATAAGTAAAGAGTGTTGTAATAAATATTGTGCTATAAAGAACACACCTGGCACATATACGTTGAACAATTATCCCAGAGACAAATTCCATAACATAAAACACCTCTAATATTTTTACGGCTGTAATTTTCCATCCTTATTCAAGGAAATGTAAACTTAAAAGCTTAGGACTCCAATTGCAATCAAGCAAACCAAGTATTGCTTCTTTAAATTCGATTGCAATGCAAGCTGAATCGGACAAGGTTTCTTGAGTTTTTAACAACATTATGGCATTAGGCGCAACGTTCAAAAGAAAGTAAAAATCTTTGACTAAACCAAAAGTCCACATTCCGCGTTCTTTTCTTTTATTAATTAATTAAAGCTCTGGGAGGCGGATGCGAGCCCGAGTCAGCAGCGTGAAAGTCGGAGCCTTTGCCGAGTGCACCACGCCATCGTTGTTAAAACGCAGAAAGAGGGGCCAAACAGATCCGCACAAAACGAAGGTCGATAATGTCGCCACGCATGAAAAATGTAGTTTTTGTAGAAAATTGGTTACACTAATCAAACTATTTTACAAATCATCATGAAAATTATGAAGATAGAAAGACGAATCACCCAAATCGGTCAAGAATTGCGACCTGTAGCATGTCCTCATACGTACGTACATACGTACAGACCAAAGGAAAATTTAGATCATAGTAAGTACTTTAAAAAATTAAAAAAATGCTATGATTTTTATAAGGAGATCTCCTCTTCCCAGGATGACATATTAAAAGTTGATTACTTGCAAAATTACCCGATTTATAATTACCCCTATCGTCAAAACTCGAGGCTGGCGCCTTAGTCGATAATAAAGCACACACCCGCAGGGTGAGATACTTGTGGAATTGTATGACGAACTGAAGAATCTCGCTTATGTATAGTTATTTCGGTTTACGCTTATGTAGGTACATATATACAGGCATGTATTACAATTTAATGAAAAACTATTTATCTATGTAAAAACTTTTAAGGTATTTAGTTGTCAGAGCATCTTTGTATGCATATAATTAGTCTGTAACTGTCGAAAAATCTAATACATTAAAGATATTTTCAAAAAGATGAGTTCAATCGACTATAACTGAGCTTTAGGAGCGACACTTACCACTTCTAAAATTATTGTCCGTATGTTCGCTTGAACAGATTTAGATGGATGGATTCAAAGATTTCACCTATCTGAGGCATGTTTCATCTTGATACACTATGCGACGCGATATGTGTATATGACGCATGACCTGTGACATATGGTATAAAAGATTTGATATAACAGCACAGTGGTTAGCATATGCCAAGCACCACTTGACACGTCACATTACATGTGAAAATAATGAAACGTGACATATTTACGCATGGCGCGCCATATTATATATACGCGTACATGTATATAGTTAGTGATATACGGAAATAAACTACGAAAATATAAATATCACGTGCCTCATGTCACAGGAGGAACACTACTCAAGCAGAATGCAGAAAATACAGCTAAGAAAAAAAAATGCGTTTAACACAACTCTTGCAATAAAAGTGAAACATTTTTGCAGTACTATTGTAAACATTACCAAGTAAAAAAAGTTGGATTCATCATTTTAATTAATTATATCAGATAAGTGAAAAGAAGTACATTCTAAATGTATTTTGAGGAGACAGCGTCTATAGCACTATCGCATTTTGTAGTTGATTGCAGGGTTGTATAAATAATCCTTGATTAACTAGAAATAAAATAAGCTTTGCTGCCATGGTTGAGGTAACGTAAAAAATGCATACTAGCAATGAGTTGTTCTAGAATTAACACTACTCAATTTTTTATTAAGAGAAATATAAATCGCTACCATTGCGGTAAATTTTCCATTTTCAGTTTAGCGATTATTGTTAATTTTAAAAAATTGTTATTATGTCAAACATCTCATTTGTGGAATGAATGGAAATGTCATCGGGTTATAATTCTTGCAATACATTGCGACGTCCACAGTTGAAATAGAAGTACTGATGTCCTCGTCACATGCATATACTGAGAAGTTTAAAAATGAAAGTATTTCAAACTTTATCTTAAGCGAAGATTGTGTTTTCATCAATGTTTAATTTAAAAAACGGTATTAGACTACGTTGTCTCACTGGAAAAAACTAGCTACTAACTTTCCTCTTGAAAGAAAATCACAAGAACACTAACGAAGAACGGATGGGGCATAAACGAAAACAAAAAGGTGGAAAATCTGAAAAATTTCAGTAAAATGTCTAATTAAAAATGCTCTCCCTGGAGGGAGTCTCGAACAATAAACCTCAAAGGACGTTGCTACAACTTTTTCCTAATTAATGTGATGGCGCACAGTGTTAATTAATTAAAAAAGTTATTCCGGCCTCGCGCGGCACGACGACCTACCCGCCCAATAGAAAATTCTCATTGAAATCGCGTGAACAGGAAGTGTGACTGAACGGTTCTTCCGCGGTAGAAGGACACAACGGCCCAATCGGGTATTTGTTTGCAACTAACATGTTTAATGAATAGCTCGGATAAGTGGCTCTTACCAGGTGGGAGAGCGAATTGTTCTCAAGTCAAATAAGTCGACTATTGACGTAGCTGCTCTTACTCGGCACAATCAATACTGCAGATCGCAAGTACTAAAAGGAGTCATTTAAAGCGACAAAGCTTCAGGAACATCAAACACCACAAGGCCACCGGAATTGCAGCCATTATTAAAATGCAAATGACCGAGCTCGTTTGATATGACTACACCCCTGCTCCTATGGAGACCATATGTTGCGCGTTACAGAAATCCCCCAGCCTCCCCTGGCCGATCGCGTCGAATCCAAGACGATGGCCACAACGGGTTGCACCTTGCGAAGCCCGATTAAATCGAGTCACGTAATTGAAACATAATTCATGGACTAATTACACGTCCCGGCGAGGGTTGTGTAAATTGAATACTAATTATCTTCGACAGTGTGTCGCATGGATATGTGTGGCTGCGGCCCATAATTAAAGGGTTGCTTTAGTGGGTAAGGGCGAACTGCCCGCTGCGTTTGTGACTGTGATTTCCTGCTAATTAACTCGCATCGGTTCAAGTGGGATCACTAGAAAATGACTAACAAAGATTGAGAGCTCTCCGAGGCTCAATTCAATTCCAGTCCGTGGCCGACGGGAACTGTCCCACGATGCCTTTTTGCTTCTATGTACCAGCGTGCCAGCAAGGGTGCAGCGGGGGAATCCCGTCGAGATAAGACCCAATTATGCGTACGTTGTATTATCAACTCCTTCCAACGGAGTGCTAAAGTGTTTCCCTCTTTGTATTCTTGGCGAAAAACTAATCTACTCTAAAACTTATATCTTCTCAAAAGCTATTCTAATTTGGTATCCCTCAACCCTTGTATTGTCCTCGGATATTTATCGTAATAATTTAAGCTGTAATTATTCAGGCCAATTGAAGCAAGGCTAATATCAGTAAATTTAAATATATTCCCAATTTAAAGTACAGAAAAAGAGAATTTATTAATAAATTTTGGTTTTTTATTTGCAAAGTACTCGACAAACTTTCAAATGTTATCTTCTCAAACTTACACGAAAATCTGTGCAATTGCGTTTTTATCAATTCTTTGTAAGACCGAGTTTTTCCGCAAACGGAGGATGCTTGACCGCTGTACGCGTGAGCAAAACATTTAAATGGCGACCGTTGTACGTCTGTCGTATGACCTCACTTCAAATATTAGATATTTTTACTCAGGATGGCTCAGCGACCGTTGTTCGACTGTTGTACGGCCGCGTTCATTTTTACTCGGGTCTCAACTCCGAAATCGTCACCTGACCACCTTCTCGAACAAATTAACATACTAATTATTTTTCATACCCTTAGAAACCAACTATTCCTATTCCTACTAATCAGCCCCCAAGTACCTCCAAAGAACCGTTGAATTTCTTGTAACCTTTTACAATCCATTACGCACTATTTTCCGCGAATTCTAAATCCTACTACTATTTTTGGAAATCAGGCCATGCTTTAGACCCAAACACTTTTTTATCACTTTTTTAATCCAATACTTATTAAAAACAATCCATGAATTTAAAAGTCCATCAAAGTTATAGTTGAGATAGGTTCAAATGACTGCTCAAGGCACACATGGGCCAGTAGATGGTCCGTTGTGATTCCACGCGGGATTTTTTCTTTTCCCGTTCCCTAGAACTAGTTAGATCCTTTGATGAATCGCGAAAAGTGGATAGATAAATCAGATAAGTCCGAAGTATGCAATTGATATCAAGAATTTTCACATTTATAACTAATAATTTGCGAAAAATGATATCCTTCTTGAGTCGGGAAAATGCTGTAGAAGATTGAAATTGATTGGTCAGTTTCAAAAGCTATTTATATATATTTAGCGCATTGCTCGTCTTCGGTTGGTTTTCGCGAATTTCGGGGGAGTGCAATTCATTTCAGATCTTTTATTACATAAAATTAATTAATGTTTACCAAAATCGCTCGGCGTATAAATCTTCCTTTATTAAACTTTCCAACCTGCAGATACCTGAGCAATTATAATCCAATTTAGCTACTAACCGGCTTTTTTGATGTTCCAAAGTGTAATAGAGAGATTAAACCGGTGCGATGTATTACGTATCATATATCATGCCATGATATAAATACAAATCAAATTGTGACTCATGTGCTCATGTCATTACATCATTATCTCATATATATTTTGTCCCCTGTGCCAAAGAGCTAAAAAGTTCATGCTTTTTGAAATCCTGCCTAAGAGCACTAAAACAATTTAAATATTTTTGTGATGACACCTGTATGGTCTTCTTTTCTTGATTTTGAATACATTTGGTGTTATGTTTCAGCTTATAATGCGTATTGACGATTTGATTGAATTCGTTCTAATCTAAACGTCAAGAAGTTCAAACCTAAAATATTTAAAGACTGGAGTATGCTACTGGAGAGTTTACATCTTTTCTTCAGCAAAATTTAATGCAATATTAGTGTGATCATTCAGGAAATTTGAATCAGGATTAAAATAATCCAAAATTTTCGGTCGTGGAGCTCTGGCTCTCTGGCGTTCTGACGCATTATGTTAATCGGGACCGAGATTATCCTATAACTTACACTGGGATACAGGTAAACACAACCTCCATATCCATCAGTTTATTTGTTGGGACGCCCTTAGGTACTAAATAAATTTTAAGAACTTAGTTTCGATACTACCGCTCTATCATATCATTTATATATAATACATATCATTTAAAAATAAAATCTGCACCCATCGATATGTCAATTGAATAAAATTCTATTTTCTTTTTCCTCCAGAAATTTAATCCCCAACATAAGTTACATGATTACATCTCTTTTTATTTTCTAACTATTTACAATCGGAATTCTCTAAATAAACTTACAATTGAGAGTAATATATAAATAGCAAAATAGTTTGTTCCATTAGTCATTCAAGTCAATTTGCCTGCACTAAATTCGACGAAAATTGGGTTATGCGAATTGGAGAACATCAATTTTGGAGATGTTTTTAGTCATTTACTATATTAGTGTCCTGCAAGCGTAAATGCATAATTAAATTTTATTTGAATAAACTATGTGAGTGGCAACATAAGCGTTTATTATTCCGGGAGAACTTTCTGGCAAATCATGATAATTAAAAGCCACGTACCTAAACAACGAATCTTTGTGAAAATTGTAATATTTTCTTACTTGCAAAACACCAACGATTTTCATTTGTTTCCCATTGTTTTCCTCATAATGTAACGTACATCTTATTATATTTTTGGAATGGGGAAATTATGGTCCTTTTATTGAAGGAAATGCTCCTGTGAAACTGCAATATTTTAAAATAATCAAGAAGAAATTTATAAATCCGTACTTTTCGTTAATTATAGCTTATGAAAACGTTTGTAATAGAATTATAAGAAAACTACACTAACGAGTAAGAGCATACAATGATTAAACATTTCAGTGCATCATGAAAAGGCAGCATTTTACGCGCTGAATAAATTAATTCCATTTTTTTGGATTTTTTTAAGTTTTTGTCCTAATAAGATTTATTTTAAAAGTCAATAGATATATGTACAACTGATTCCCTACTCTAAGCTAAATCACATAATTATATTTGAAAATTACACATATGAGTACTTAAACATGGCGTTGTAGGGTTTTTAAAAAAAGCTCTGTATACAATTTCCGCAAAACCCTAAAACCTTGACTTTATAAAACTCGCTATTTACAAATTCTGGGAGTTTCTGATTTATAGAGCAAATCAATTTAGCAAACGAATAACTTTTATTTAAATAGGAATATAATAAGCCGTAGCATAAAAATATATACTAACAATGAAAAATAATATAGCCTAATTTTCGATTCGAGAAATATGAATTTCTATGATCGAAATAATTTCTGGCATCACTGTTTAACTAATTTTGCGGTAAAACTATTTGAATTTAGTATAACTGTATCTGAGAGATCAATGAAGAAAGATCGAATATTTTGACATTTCGAAGTACATATGTATATTTCCTTCATTTTCTCCTTGATTAATGAAACGGATAGGGCTTTGAAAGCTTCATGATGGAACGACAATGTCTATTTATTACACTAACAGAACTTTAGAGTTTGCACTTCTTCAAGAGTAAGCGCATAAACACAAACTTAAGAAGAATATGTTCTTTGCATCAAAAGACATATATCGATTATGAATAAATAGATTAGTATTTAGTTGAGTTCAAATTTCGCATTCAGTTGCAATGTATTGAAGATGTCAACAGCTGGTTGTTATATATTTATTTATAAATTTTAATTATTTTGTAAATTTTTGTTGTATATTTTATAAAGAATTTTTGACCCAATTTGAAAATGAAGCAAACGAAAATGTTAAGAGTCAAAACAAAAATTACAGTTGAACGAAAGGTGATATCAAAATACCTTTGGACGTCAGGCACGGAAAACGAATTTAAAAAGTTAAACAAAAGTAGGTATACTTTATGGAGCATAACTCAATGAAAAGTTCATAGAAAAAATTAAAACTTTAAAGTAAATTTTTACCTTAAGTTAGGTAAAAAGAGAATTTAATAACACGTTAGTAACGTACAGTAATTTTTTTTTAATTTTAGTACAAATGCGTGAAGCAATATAAATAAATAGTGAAATAGACGAAACCAAATGGGATACAAAGCATACACTTATTGTACAAATCTCACACGGCTAGACATCCATACAGGTTCACATAAAAGGTCTAGGCACTAATCGGGGTCTGCGACAGGGAGTCGAGGAACGATTGCGGCGGCTCGAATGGCGTAGGGGCGCATGCTGGCTCGAGCTGTGGTGTCCAACTCCCATCGCCTACTTAGGCACACGTGTAAATTGCTCCAATTTTCGGGCCGTGCTCATTCAGTTGAACTCAATGTGACTACCCAGAGTGGCTATTGATGGGTTGAAAGACTCGTTTACCTCTATTGAGACCACGACAACCCCTTTGGTCCTGCACCACTTGTGTACGGCTGTGGCTCCCGCGTGTACCTTAATTTGGCAAACTTCTTCTGTCTCCCGGATCGTTTAGTAGAGGTGGTTGTGGGTGGGCGGGATTTTTCGGCCTCTTTTTCAACGATACCTAAACGAATCGCGCATGGCATGTAGTTACATAGCTACAAGCGTCACAAGGGTGTCATGTTTCCGTTGCATGTGGTTTTAGCAAAAAAAGTCAAAAGTCGTAAACGAACAAATGGAAGGTCTAGGCATTTAAAAATATTTTGAATTGTTCTATTGAGTTTACGGGACAAGGCACGATATAGCTGCACCACAAAATACTCTCAGGACTCTTTTCATGCGGTAAATACATGCTACAGAAAAAGCATAACTTAATTTGAAAAATTGCACCCTCGTACCGTAATTTTCTTTCGCATAAAACAAAATTAATTAATTGAACTTAACCTAAAAACGGGTATAAAAGTTTGCAGAAATTTGGAAAAGTAAGTATGGTTAGTAAATTCCTTCAAAAGTCTAAAGTAAACTCGTATAAAACTTAAAATAAATTTATTTTCAAACTTCATTTGATTTTATTAAGAAGTAATATACTTTTACATTTATTGGTAAGTATTATTTTCGCTATCTGATCATGTTTAACTAGCTTAGCCGTTTGGTTCAAAATCATTTTCGTCATTAGAAAATTTTTGTCGTTAAGAAAATCGTTTGTTCAAGTGAGAAACTCGAAGTTTGGATTAAATACAAACCGCACAAGTTCAAAATTGCATAAAAATGATCCGCATAAAAAGAAATCTGACTGCTTTCGGTGTAATTGGGGATAATTCAATGTAAATTCTAATCAAAACTTACGAAAATAGTAACAATTCCGATTTTTCTAGAGGACTTAATATGTCGATGTAAAGTTCTTCTTCTCTTATCATATTATTCTCCATAATAAAATTGTGTAGAATTAATCAAGATGTAATATTACCACACAGCAACTTATTAACTTCTAAAAATCTTAATATACGAAGTAAAGCAGTAGCTAGTAAGCTAGTAAACAATCCAAACTATTGCTGTATTACAACACGGGTAGAAGAATACTTGTCGTTAAATTTTCTTTGCAGAACTGTTAAATCCGCCATTGTCTTTATATGGCACTAGTAGGTAAAGTCTTAGCGGATACGCTGAGACGACGAATACATAGTATTTATTATTGAATTTTGTATTGAATTCCCCTCTATTTAAACCTCTCCAAAATTAGAGTTTGTCTAAACACTTTCGTAACTTTTTCTGCTGGGCCGACCAGAAAAGCACTATAATTTAGAGTCACTATTACAATGGTCCTAAACACAAAAAATTTTTAATTATTAATACTTCAAAGAACAAAAACAACAAAAAGCTTTTCTTTTGTGTAG
Organism: Proctacanthus coquilletti; assembly: GCA_001932985.1. Taxonomy (NCBI): domain Eukaryota; kingdom Metazoa; phylum Arthropoda; class Insecta; order Diptera; family Asilidae; genus Proctacanthus; species Proctacanthus coquilletti. The sequence goes on along the minus strand of MNCL01000215.1, from coordinate 152,437 downwards.
CTATGTAGCTGATTCTTTGCTTTTCGAATAGGTGCGTTCATCACACAAAACCACGCAAAATTTGTTTGCACACTAAAAAGCTCTTCCTCCTATGCTCACTTTATAGAATCGTTCTAAAATGAGAACATTTTTTTAGACATATAAACAAATATTATATGCGAGGGCTTCAGCTTATTTAAAACCGGTCAGAAATTTCCTGAAAATGTTGTTTGCCAGTGAAATGTTCGTTTTCTTTTGAAGCCACAAATTTCACTTAAGAATTTTTTCCTTCACAACCGAAAACAAAAGTGACGAAGGTAAATAACTTTAAACTACATGTACACTACACCTCAATATTCCTCCTACCTAAGCGAAAATGGCTCCGTCATAGAATAGAAGTGCCCACATAATACGGGCTAATTTTCCTTCGTCTTTTTATTAATGCTGGTTCGAAAGAGAGAGGAATTTCTTAAAAGCATTTAAAAGTAAGTATGAACAGTGCAAATATTTCCAGCAATCAACTGACTTCAATCAAATACCTCAACTACGAAAGTCTGAGGTGCATATTATCAAAAATTTAACAACGCTTTCTCAGCTATGGTGTAGCTTTTGCCAACGTTCTCGAATATGGATTAGCCCAGTGTAAGAAGCCAATGAAGATTAAGGAATGCAATCGTGAAGAATAACACATACGAGTATGTAACACCCGCCAGTAGTTAAACTCACATATCAAAACATTATAGAAATGTGTAATAATCGTTTAGGATTGTTTTAAAAATTAATAAAACTGTAGTTTTAATGTAGTTCGGATACTTCACACCCACCTCCTGAACACACTGACGTCATGTTTGAGTTTTATTTCTTCGATTTTACTGTAAATTAACAAATTTACAACAATTATTTTCTAATTACAAGAGCACTTCAAGCAGAAATTTTGCCTAAGCCCATTTTCCATCAACGCGATCTCGCAAAATATGTAAACGAATTGTTGTCGAAATTGTAAGCAAACCACCACTTGGAAGATACACGTGCTATCACCTTTTAACGTCACCCAATTTTTGGGGAAAGAGTTTTTGCTAAATGTACCTTTCTTTTTCGCGCATCGACTATTTTAATTACAGTTTTTACACCGTCGGTGAATAAAGTCCTAACGCACACCCATTTAATTTTTATAACGTTAAATTTGCCTCTTTAAGGAGTGTCGCTATTTCATATTATTCATACTTCGGCCACCTTTGATTAACTCTCTGTCCGCCAGTCAAGTATCCTTAAAATTAGTACTATGCGTTATTACATATCCTAATTAACATAAATTTAAAAGAGTGCTTTGATAAAGTACTCAATTCTCAAGCACTAAACTCATTGATGAGTAATTTGTTGCAAATTCAGCCTGTCTTCCGAGTGAACGACTTAATTCGAGGGACTCGATGCGCAATAAAAAATCTAGGAAATTAAATTTTGATAAAGTGAAAATGCTACGAGTAGTATAAAATTAGATTTATTTATTCAAAACCCGCAGCTTTAAATAAACAAATAAGATCTACATAAAGGTCTAATATCACATAACACGACACGTAACACGAAATACCGTTCTGAAAAATATTTCGACATTCATTATCTCTGAAATGCTGCGTTCAAGAACTGCTTTAATGAATTGGACATAAGTTGGACCTTACTGGATGGTATGTCAGTTCGGAAACACTTCATACTTTGCCAGGAGTGTGTTATCAAACTTTTTTCTATGAATTGAAAGAGTGTATGAGCCCTGCGCTATTATTTTATTTAACATATTTTTTGTGTTTTGAATCACAATTAAGATTACTGGAATTATTTTTTATAATCCTAGCGCTAAAATATTACTAAATCGCATATAAAAGGGAAGTCCAACGCTCATAACTTCTTTTAGTGCAGGTATAATTCTATTAAAATCATCAAAACCACAGCGTTTAGTTAAACTCATATATACAGTTATATATCCTGGTATTTTGAGATGTTTTTGGGGTTCCAGATAGCAAAGACTCGAGTGAAAAAATGAATCGGAAATTTAAATTTCATAAAGAGAAAAGGTAGAAATGATGGATTAATTATTTTGAAGGCTGACAAGACAAAAATCATATACAGAAAATGTGGAGGGTTGCTTATTGACAATAAATTTAGAGATTATTGGAGATCGAACTAGACAGTTCAGCCACGACATGGTCTCATCAATAATTCAAATGAAATTGATTCAAATTGCCAAGTCCTTCTAGTATGGTTAAGTTTCATATCTTGTATGACTAACCAAACCAACAACTTGATAAATTTTTCTACTTTAAGTAAGTGAGACGAGAATTCTGCATTCTCTGAAAACGGAATAATAGCGAAACAAACTTTCTAGATTTGATGATAAAAACGCGTAATAGTAATCTAATATTTAATATCAATTGAAAAAAACACCTTTTTGAGCCCAAATTATTCGATCCATTTAAAATGTCTTCGTTCCTTCCTCACAAAAGTAATAACAAAAATGATAATTACTAATGCATGCAAGAAATCATATACGACATTGTCAAACGGAAATCGGTAGTTGAAGCTCGGAATATACTTTATGGAGAGCCACACCAATTAGAAGAAAAATCAGAGCAGGAGGTCCCTGCAGCTTCGCCCACACCGAACTAAACATTTTCCGAGAAAAACTGTGGGGGGTACTTAGTCCACTTCTGTAATTTTCAGCTGACAGAATTCCCCAAGAAATTCAACCCGCCGTCGTTGTGGCGTTATTCGTAACTCAAGTATTCCTTCAAGCACGGTGAGTTGAGATGTAAACTAAACTGGGTTGAGAAAAATTATTTTTTGAAAATCTCGAAGTAGCAGTTGAAATTAAAATCTAAATTAATAATATCTGAAAAATGAGACGGACAGAGGTCATTCATAATCTAATTCTAATAAATATAAACCTTTTGCATTACAGAGGTATTTTCAGCTTATTGTGGCGACTGATACACATTACTTACATTACCTGAGGATATTTAAATAGAAATTATTAAATAATTTTGAAACGATTTTTTAAAACTATTGGCTGTATTAATTTAATTAATCGATTTTTTTATAATACAATATTAATTAAAATGATGAAAGTAATATCTATTGATGAAACATAATAATATTAATTAAAATTATTAATTAAGTCACTTTAAGTGAAACATTACAGGCAACAGTCCTAACTGTCAATATATCCGAAATCCAAAAGCGGCTATTAATTTCTCTAATGCTGGGTAATATGGCTTTTGGCAAAGGTGAAATTCGGTGAAAGAAGTGAGGCTTAAGATTTCTATGCTGATCGCACATTACAGACAGTACTTAGGAGTACTTATGCCAAGTTTCATCGAAACCGGTTGAAAACTGCGAATTTGCATACGATATAAACAAACTGACAAACAGAATATCTACTCTATATATGTATATAGAAGATAGCGATTATCGCTTGCGTGGTGTAAGTAGGCCGCGCGCAAATTTTGTTGTCTCCCTTGACCCGCGTCAAGAAGTTCGTAGACCCAAGAATTTCGAAATCGCTGGCAGACACTAAAATTTTATTTATATGCATAGATAAAATAAAGCCAAAAATAGATGAAGTACAAAAAACGATCGGGTTGCATTCAGTACATTCAAAATATGTAAGTCCCAACAAGGGTCATCAATTTATTCAGTACTAAAATCGAGAACTAAATTTATTTAATAATAGCTTTCAAAATATTCAGAACAAACATTACTAAATTTTCAAGAAATTTCTTTTTCACATGATACAAATTACTGGAGATGATGAAATGTAACAGCATATGAGTGATGAGACGTGACGTAACACATGACACGCCATACATCGCATAGAGGAAGGTTCAACAGAGGAAGTTTTACAACTAAAAGACAGCAATTAAGATACAATTTGCACGGATGGAGTTTCGGACAGCAACTAGTACTTTACTTCAAATCGGCGTGAAAAACTTAAAAAACTTAAAAATTATTCCAATTCTAAAACTAAACTGAGCCCGTTACATACGATACTTCGAAATGAAATGAAATGGTTTGTAGTGAATTAGTAAACTATATTGAAAATGGCAGATGGACTGTTTGCTACCTTGCGTATCTTTTAAGATTACTAAAATGTTTCATGGTGATAAATAAAAGCACAAATTAAAATTTATGTATATCCGGCGTGTCCAATAAATAAGTAGAAAGCAGAATGCCAATCGACTTCTTGAGGTGTCCAAATGAAATTTTTGATCCTTTTCCCCAAAAATTGACCACTACCCCTCAAAAAACAAATCATAATAACAATAAGTCAAATCGAAATCCAAATCATTATCAAAACCAATCAAAGTTGTAGCCAATAAACAAAGTGAATCTCAAAATGCAGCAATTGCTCAATGTCAAGTGCTCGCACTGCCGTTCAACAAGAGAATGGCAGTAAAATGTCTGTGACGATGCTTATAAAGAATAATTCCGTATAAAACAAATGTTTAATAATATTTGAACGACTACAGTTATGGAGCTAATTATTTTTTTGTTGTAAAGAACTTTCTAGAAAGAAAAATGATATCCTTGGTGCAAGAATATTATGGAATGTTTGTCAAGAAATGTAGCAAAATTCAGTTTTGAGTCCCGATAACTTGAACATTTGTAAGCGGATTACATGTTGGGTACCATTTGGAAGGTTATAGTCTTCTATTTCGAAAAAGTGTTCGACCGTGGTCCTGCGATCTCCTTGAAAGGACTTATAATCATTTAAGTGCATACACGACCCTTACATGACGAAAAATTTTCAAAGCAATTTTTGTGGTGTAAGTGTTGATTCTGCGGGGGAAGTATGAAACAAAAGTTTGATCAGATACCTAAAGGAATCGTTTGGTATACTGCTATCTTCTTATTTATCGAACGCCCTGTAATGGTTGTGTATTGAGCTTTCTGACTTCTAGCCTTTACTTGGCTAAAGATAAGAACTTGGACCTGTCTCGAAATCTGGGTGTTAATTACCAAAAATGTTAAACGAGCGTCCCAGTTTTTGATCCTTCACAGGTCTTTATACTTGTGGTAATAAAAAATTAAATGCAAATGACCATATTGAACCCATATTGTTCCCCAGAGTGTTTACTGGGATGGGAAGATGTCTGGTATTATAAATTCAAACACGCAAACTTGGTTATGTTTTCTCTTTATTCCAAATTTTATCTTAATCCTAAAAGTTGAATTTTACCACAGAAACAATTTCCCCCTTTTTTTAAGCCCTCCGATGTAATGCCCTTGCTGAAAAAAATCCTAAATTAGTTGCACATAAGGCGAAAATGTCCAGAGGCATGTATTTCACCTGATGTCAACTATGCGGGAATGTTGAGAAGTGAGATGTAGAGAATGAAAAACGCCGCCTTTTATACACCTGCATTTTCCATTCAATTCCATAAATTTAAAGAGTCATTCCTTTATCAAGTTGTTGGTTTGGTTAGTCATACCAGATATCAAGTTTAACCATACTAGAAGGACTTGGCAATTTGAATCAATTTCATTTGAATTATTGATGAGACCATGTCGTGGCTGAACTGTCTAGTTCGATCTCCAATAATCTCTAAATTTATTGTCAATAAGCAACCCTCCACATTTTCTGTATATGATTTTTATCTTGTCAGCCTTCAAAATAATTAATCCATCATTTCTACCTTTTCTCTTTATGAAATTTAAATTTCCGATTCATTTTTTCACTTGAGTCTTTGCTATCTGGAACCCCAAAAACATCCCAATATATGTCTCGATACTTTACCTGATATAAGTAAGTGAGGAGTTTTAAGTACTCGTGTATTATAGCAGACTCCTGCGTACATGGACTACTAGAAGAATGTCTCTTGTTAATTGGCTCCGACTTTTATTGGTAGATTGTTTCGGGCGATATCGAAAGGTTAGTGGCTATAAAGACTGTTTTCGGTTGGACCTTGCAGTGTCCTGAACCTGGTAATACCTATGAAGATGGTCAATTTCATAGCTGACTGAGGATTTGCAGCGAATGTGGAATTTAGAAATATCGGTATTATTGATGATATTTCATCGCAGGAACCTATTATTGCTCGAAAATATATATAGAAAGTAACCGACCGATATGAGGCTACTTATCTGTGCCGAAATAAAGTTGTGCTTCTGAATGATAACAGAGAAGAAGCTTTCCGGTGTTTAAAATTCCCCGTAAACGTGAGAATTGCGGAATTGGCTACAGATCCTAATGGACAACAGCCGCAACGAAGGTATTATATGCCTCACAGTCCTGTTTTCTTACATGATAACATTAGAACGAAATTAAGAATAGTCTTTGATGCTTCTGCACGAGTGCGTGCATAGTTTTCTCTTAACTATTGTTTGGCCGGTGCCAATTTACTACCCGATGTCCTGTCAATTTTACTGCGATTTCGTTTGGGAAAAATCGGCGTGACAGTGGTCATAGGGAAGGCTTTCTTCCAAATTGAGGTAGTTACGGGGGATCGAGATTCTCACCGCTTTATTTAGTTTGAAGGGCCTCTTCAATGAGCTGTTGACCTCTCTGCGCTCCAAGATACCGGATAAAACTTGTAACTTTCGTGGCAAATTGCAGCCCCTTTCTCTTGTTAGCTGTTTTACATAAACATTTTGAAGATTCAAGCGAAATTTTTCCTGAAACCCCCTCAATTTTGAAGAAATCTTTTACATAGTCGACCTCGTGTTTACTGTCGACGAGCTCGATGAAGCGAATAGGACTTATAGGGAGTTCTGCAGCTTGCTGAATGATGTGTCCATGAACTTCAGACAGATCTTGGCCTATGGACCGGAGGCATGTATCACATGCCAATCAGGTTGTAAGGATCAGCTTTGTGATTACGTGAATATTTTAGTGGAAACTTAAATCTTAAGTGGGAATTTATTAATTTATGGACGGACTCTCGTAGATTACTGGTACTGAACATCGATAGAATTCGTATGTGATGAGAAGGATTTTCGAAATTAGAGAAAATTCTGCTGCAAAAGAATGGAGACATTGTCCTGGGTTAAGATAATCCTTCTGATTTGCTAACTCGCGGTGTGCCTGCTGAGCATCTGGCGCATGCTGAAATATGGCTTCATTGTCCGTTTTGGTTATTAGGCGATTCCCGAGACTGATATCTGCGATTTTAATGAAGCATCTTTACTCTCAACGGCCACAGAGGAACCAGAGGATACTGAACAAGCAGATGTAATTGTCTTGAAGGGTTTAGCTCGCTTACGCATCTGGTTCGGGTTACAACCAACGGTTCTTTGATTGCGTTCGCACCAATGCATTTCTTACTGCAAAGGAATTTGAGCAAGCTCCCGAGTTTTGAATACTACTTGTTCAAGGAATACGCTTTCAACAGGTATTGAAAGCAATTACGAAAGGAAGATCATTGCCACCACATTCTTCGATTTCTGTACTGAACTCCTTTTCAGATAGCGAAGGATTTCATCGACTAGGTAGTCGTCTTAGTTAGCTAAAGGATGATGAAAATCATGTGAAATTCTATTTCACAGTGATGTGAGATTAAGGAGACCCATACAACTACTTTACCCGTTGAAAATCCCCAGGTATAATTGACCCGAAAATGACCAGCCGGAGGATGTTGAAAATATATGCTTTTCTACGTCTTTCGTCCTAGACCAGTTAGTCACTTTCTTTCGCTTGAACTCGAACGACGTATCCGCTGAAAGTTAAAGGTCTTAAAATTTACCTCTTTGATTAAAACTTGCGGCTTATTTCACTCTACTAGTTTTTCTCCGGGTTATTTCTAACAGTATGAATGTCACCTAGGAGGGCGGTCATACCTGACTAGCGTAGTCGAGAAGGGGTCTAACGAAGGAAATTTAAAAGGATTTCATAACGAGAATCCCTTTGATGAAACCGAGTGCGGAGTTTGGAGCTCTGACGATTATATTATCGATGTGAGAACGGAAGTTTAGTTGTCTATCGGAAATAGCTCCCAAGTACTAAAGAGGGACGATGGAGGAGATTGATTTCTCAGATAAATTATAGGCTCAACGAGGGGAAGGAATATGTTTACGAGAATAGATGATGGATTGGCATTTTGAGACATTGAGTTCGAAGAGGTTTTTCAGACATCAAGCGGAAAATCCATCCAGATCTTCTTGCAAAAGCATGGGGCCTACGGGGAGGAGGACAGACGTTTCATGATTTTTATATCATCGGCATAGATGGACAGTGAAGAATATTTAATGACGCACCGAGGTGGCCGCCCTGAGGAACACATGAACGAGCTAAGTCACCATCGAGCCAAAGAGGACTTTATATTGGCGTTGATCAAGATAGAATTTGATTCAGAATAGGAAGCAAGGCAGAAAACCAAGGAATTTGGTTTTGAGAAGTTTAACTTGGTGGGAGATTTTATTGAAGGCCTTACTAAAGTCGGCGGCAATGACGTCAACTTCATCACTATTCTTTAATGCGCAGAGTCTTTGAGACGAAATCAGTAAGATTGGTAGTGTTTGAGGCGGATCCAACAGGTCTATGTTGGGTTGGGGAAAAGACAGCCCTGCAAGGGAAAAACATGGAGGCATAAATGATACGCTCAAAGAGCTTAGGACCACAGGACATTTTAGCTATTGGACGATAATTGCGCACATCACTTTTACAACCTTTTCTATGGAGAGGAATAATAAATGAGACTTTTCAAACACAAGGAAAGATATCCTGTGTAAGTGAGAGTTTATGGTGAAAGGTTGGGCTTAGTGATGTGCCTCAATAGATTGGCGGGCAGCCGATCAGGACCTGGATTAAAGTTATTGTCGATGTCCCTTATAAGAAGGGTAACTTACGCTACTTCAAACTCTATAGATGTCAGGGATGTTTGTGGGCAATTTTGCATTAAACGGAAGTAGTTAAGTCAGGTTTTGAGGTGTGGTCACAAAAAGATTAGCTGAAGAAATGTGCAAATAAATTGGCGATGGTTTTCAGGTCAGATGAAGAAATGTCAGCAAGTTTGAGGATTGAGGGATATCCGGGAGATTTTGTTTTGTGGTTTAGTGTCTCATAGTTGCTCCTACCGAAATTGAAAAAATAAATGGATTCTAAATTCGGGTAGGAGGGAGTTGTTTCGTAAGAGAAGAATAAGAAAGGGGTGGGTGGAAACGATCGAGGGTAGAAAGAAAATAGGTACTCGGTGTAAATACGGAGTTCACAAGGTCGGATGAAAAGATGAGGTCGAGTTGACTTCCGAGGTTGTTAATACGTCACTCAATAAGTCTCCGGTCTGACACATATATAGCAACACTGTTGACAGACCCATATGATTTCTGGATAGTAGCATCCTTCAAACGATTTCATGACATTCTGATAATTAGTTTACAGGTTACAGTGCGTTTAGTGACCCCAGTGTTGTAATTTTCAAAACAATGGATAAAAAAGAATTTCGTGTGTTGATTATACATTGCTTTTTGATGGAGAAAAATACTGTTGAAGCCAAACAGTGGCTTGATAAGCGTTATGGAGACTCTGCACCAGTAGTAAAGTGAAGTTGCGTGAGATAGCTGACACCTTACTTACGTACTCGATTCCATTTCATTTGAAGAAATTAGGTTGTTGTTCAAAATTAAAACCATTATGGAATCAAGACTATGATTTCGAACAAAGAATGAATTTTTCCGCATATAAAGAAAGAAAAATGGCATAAAATTGTTATTATATATTGTCTCCATACCTTTTTTTGGAAAACATTTAATACTTGCAGACTGTCAACTTTCGAGGAGTAATGCTGTTTTAGGTGCTCTCGGTTGTTTCATAGGAATATGGCAACTGAGTTCTACTTTTCAAGTTTTTAAATTAAGTCAGTTTAGCCTTTACTGTCTTTTTGTTTTTACAGACTATGATTGGTTTCACAGTGGCCGGAAAAAAAATTATCTGATTTATCAGCGTTAGTGACTAAAACTTATGTCTTAGCAGCACATTAATTCATCTATTAATCCATATATTTCCCAGTTGCATTCAATCTGAGTACACGATAAATTTTGAGGCTGTTCGTACATTAAAATTTTAATTTACTCATATGAGATTATCCAATTTGCCGTTTAAAAAACCGAAAACTAACAAAGACTTAATCGTATTGAATAATCTTATATTTGTAAATTACTGTCGCGCGATTAGTAAATAAAGTCAAAACTCAAGAAGTAAATGATAGAATTATTTAGCAAGCCGGAGGTTTTTATATCTTTTCCTCCATTTTTCTAACAACTTCTATAAAAGCAACCACTGATTGCGAATATTCATAGTGATGGGTCGTCCAAAAGCATATGTTGTCCCTGTCAATAATCGCACTTCATATTTTGCTTTATGCCCTATTTCAACCCTTTTTGCTGGGACTTTCATTCTTTCGGGGTGAATCCTTTCTATATGTGCCCGTCAGGAGGGAAAAACATATTCTTGTCCCGACGTTCTGTAAAAGAGAAAATCCTTATTTTTTGGTCTAGTCTTTAATCCGTGCCCATCCTGCTCCTGTGTTCGACATGCGACCGTAGCGTATCGGCGAACAATCCAAATTTATTGCAGTTGACGACGAGAGGATTTAAAAGTCATTTCAGTTCGAAATCATATGGGACCGCCAAAGATACTTCTCGGTTGGGCGATTCCTTTCTGGTATCCAATTTTATGGACAAAATTTATGAATGCAGCAAATATCTTGTATCTAGGGCGATTTTATTGGATTAGGGCAGTGGAGAAACGACAGTCTCCTACTATCGTGCTATTTGCTAATTGAGGATACTCTTGTGGGTTGTTCGAGACCCGCTTAAGGGTGTTCTATATATCCGTCGTTGGCTTCGGGATTGAGGATGTAATTTTCGGTCTTAAAAGCCAGTTCACAGCTGATAAATAAATCAAAATTTTAGTCGAAATTTGAAGAATTCTGCACGAATGTATGACAAATTCCCTTTTAACGATAACTAAATCTTGTAAAGTTTTTATTATCCTCTGTGTTCTAGGTATGTCTACCATGCGACTTTTGAGGATCTGAAATTTATGTAAACAACACACATGTGTTCAAAAATGTGTTTTAAATTTAATCCAAACGGGATTATTATTGGTGGGTTAATTTAAGGTTCATGATTTTAATCTCAAATAAACATTTTTTTGTTCAAGAAGATCAGTGTGGGAGGTTGCATAACTGAGAAGAAAGCCACATGGGGCAAAATTCAGATTAGCATCAATCATATCAAATAGAGAATTTACTTGGTTAGGGAAGATAAACCATGATATAATTTCACTTCTTTTACCAAGTTTATTTGAGGAATATTGCGTTATAACTTGCATTCACGTCTCGCACATATGCTGTATTTTAAAAACAAGTAGCTATTTTAGCCCCGGACCCCATTTTGGGTTTCTCAAAACGCAGATAATTTTTACGGTCCTGGCTTTTCGAAATTAGTTATTAATTGTATTAGAAATAAGGATTATGTAAGAAAGATTAGAGACCCATAAGAAGTTAGTTGTTCACATTACTTCTTTGCGTACACATTATTCGAAGCCTTGGGGTTTACCAAACCCCAGTAAAATCGTTAAATTTAACTAATGTAGTAATGGATTATTTTCATTATTTTTCATATTTTATGTTTTATTGTTAGAAATTATATAATACTCGTTTGCATACTACATACTACTGTTTAATAAATTTCGAACAAAAAAGACGAGAGCACGTCTAAGAAAGGCAGGGGAAATTCAGAGACAAATGTAGTCTGATGAAAATAAACCAGACCATGCAAATGATTCATCGAATGACTCGCAAATTGATTACGAAAAATAATGGGAAGGATCAGAGTCAGATTCGTTGAATGATGAAGGTGAAAAAAACTATTCTAATGATGAATTTACACTCCAAGCTCAAAGAGCAAAAAGAGTCCCAAGATTTTCAAAATACATTTGTGGAAAGATCTCCTTTATGGAAGGACCTCTGTTCAGTAGGTGTATGGTTCCTGTGTCGTCGGCGAAGATGCTAGTGTAACAATAGTAGTTCATACAAATGAACCAATAGCACGGAAAAGGAATCGCTTCTCTAAAAAATTTACGTTTACCCACGATTTTGAACTTATGAGATTGAAGGCTCTATTCGCTCTTTTGTATTCCTCAACGTGTGCTTTTACACAAAGTTTGCGCGTTAGCACGTGTCGTACGCGTTAATAGCTCTCGCATCTCAAGCGTTTGCAGCAGGCCTTTGCTTTTCTGTCCGCAGGCTGAGAAGTAAAAACAATATGCACACCACAAATTGAGTGAAAAGAGGTACATAGAGCGCAGGCTGCCCGCCTGGTAGCTTCTCTGCTTCCCATTTAAATTGAAGTAGCTGGCGAGCAGTGCGTAGACTGGACTAATGAGGAAATTCTGAAATTGATTCAGGAAGCTGAAATAAGCCCGAAGTTGTGGAACTCTAGCTTGGTGGACTATAAAAATTGCTCCCAAAAAAAGGTAATGGTTACGGAATTGAGTGATAAACTCGGCTCGTTAAATTTTCGTGCGATCATGTCTTGCTAAAGATGGGCATCTATTCATGAGATTTGGGATGGTTTCATCAACAACTCCGAAACAACTTTTAAACCTGGAAGAAATGTCACTAACGCAGTTATTGAGCTTTAGAGGAAGGTGCAGTTTTCATATTTAAATAAGAAATAAGCCCGACAAATATGGAATCGAAATTGTCACCATGAACAACTCTGAAACATTTTAGTTTATTTACGGTATACCCATACATCGGACCACTGACTACACCGTCAAACGAAGATTTCGAATATTGAGCGAATCAGTTTCTTAAGCTAATATTAATATTATGACAATTGGTTTACATCAGTTCCACTAATTGAGAGGCTGAAAAAAGAAAACTCATTAACGGTGGTCGGAGAGATTAGAAAAAATAAAAGAGAAATCCCAGAAATAATGAAGAGTGTTGATGAAGTGCAAGGAAGCAAATAAAATTTTACTCGTGATCTCTTCTCTTCATCAAATCCGAAAAATTAATTTAGATTGAAACAAACTGGATATAATTTTAGTTTTTTAAATACAAAAATCAAGGTACAATTGGCAAATTTAACCAAATGTGCCACGAATACTCTGTTACGTGCGGTACTCGACGATGGCCCATGAGATCTTGGGGTATTTTTGATCAGATCACTAAATGCTTATATTTGTTCTACGCTTAATGAATACAATACTCTAATTAAGCCGTAAATGAAAATTTAGCATACCATTTAATAACTCCTACTTTACTACGTCGCACACTGGGGCAAAATACTAAAGTATGTCGAAAACTCGGAGAACTTTTCAAAATAAAATAAATAAACGCTTAACTAAGTTATAATATTATGTAATTAATATGTTTTTATAATTGGCTAGAAAACAGAGAATATATCATTTCTAATGATTTACGTTCCTATTTATTTTCTAATAAAATTAGAATAAATAAGTAACAAATAGTTTTGAAAAAAATGGTTCTTTAAAAACATTTTTAAAAATAAATCCTAAGCAAAAAACTTACGATATAAAGCATATGATCCTTTAATTCTTTCAAATAATTGCAGCAATTTTGATCACGTTGGACAAGGAAAGACAATTCTGAGTATTATGACATTTTGTACATCTTTCAACGATATTTTTAACTTTAAAAAGTGTGGACACATTAGCGGTTCCATAATTCCGTAAATGATATACCGTTTTGAAAAAAAAAAGTTGAAAATTTGCAAATTTTAAACTTTTTCTAAAAGTAATTTTACAAAACGAAAAAAATGTTTCATTAAAAACAGAAGCCTTATAATTAGTCTTATTTATCTTCATCGGCTTCATTATCCTCGTCATCGCTTACTCATCATCTCCACTGCTTGAAGAAGGCAAAAGGAGCTCTACGACTTTACTAGGGATCTGACGACAATAGCAGCAATTGAAAATATCGATGTTCGTTTTTACCCTGCTGCATTTTTGTGAATAATGTTCCCGAAATTGTTTTAAGTCCTTATTATCGATCTCTTGAACATCTTCTGTAAGGTGCCTTATCGGCAATATTGCATGGCTTATTATTCCTGGTCCGTGAATAAGAATCTTGTGAATTGTAGGGGACATATTGCACCATGGGAACTTCAACACAAAATAGTGTGCAGCTTCAAGTGCATATTGGCGAAATTTTTCTAGATCAATGTCATAACTACTTGATATGACGATAAGTATGATATGCATTTTATTTATAAGCTCTAAATCAATTTTTGTTATTTGGGAAGAAATGCAGGCATTTTATAAAAAAATGCTTGGCCGTCATTCCAAAACCCGGTTTTGACTTGCCTACAATTAAACCGAATTTGTTGTTGAACTCAGCTTGAATATTTTGTCTTCTTTCTGACACTTTTTCTTTATTAGAGCCACGAGGTAATTTATACGATAGGTGATGTAAACATTATAATAAAATCGTGTAATAAAGAAATACTAGATTCTCAGTTTTGGTTGGCTTCCTCAATACTTTTGTAATCGAGTTAAGATCTCTAGAAGTGGCACCACATATGTAGCACTTTTGAGTGGAAGATGTACCGGTGATTGCCTTACATATCTTGCCGTCAACCATCGTAAAAACCAAATCATATATCACTGTAATATTCTTCTTATTCGCAAATACTTAAGTAGCTACAAGATATTTTATTTATTCATCAACTCTTTGCTTTTATATCAAAGGAACTACAGTGTCTTCCTTAACAATTCTATTTTTAAAGGTTTGCAGTATCGAGTTTACCCTGACCTAGGACTGTGCCAAATTATATTATTACCAGATACAAGACGAAGGGGTAAAAAACTCGTTACGAAAACTGACGCCATCATTCAGCTCAGTGGCATAAAAAGCTTGTTTGTGAAAACTGTGGCAACTACTGCCGTCAAATTCTCATTTAGAAATTAGGCGCATATCTTCAAGCTCGTTAAAATCGAGCGTATCTCTTACTTCACTTTGAACAATAGCTAGAGGCTCTTATTAATAGTTGACACCTTATTATCAATAATATACAAGAACTGTCATCTGTGAAAATAATACAAAAAGCTAAAACGAAAATGTCATATTTTTTAGAATGCGTTCGTTATCACTCTTTCATCACGGGTTTAGCAATGCGCAGCAGCTTTCTGTCTCTTTAGATAGCTCATGAACTGTTACGAAACAAACAATACACATTTTTTGTTTTGTAGTTATTGTACTTAAAAAATGTATTTTGGCCCCAGTGTGCGCCGATTAGAAACGAGGAATCGATTTTACAACTCAGACGACTCCAGATATTACAGATACAAAATATCTTTGTTCTAAAGGCAAAAAAGCACGTTGTCAAGATCAATGCAGTGCATTGATTCGGCACCAGATAACTAAAAATAAATAAATATTCTTATATGAATATAAAAAAACATATTGTTTTCATCTCCCATTGTTCATTGTTGTCCCAAATTTTCAATTTAAATCCACCATATCTTTTCATGATATTTCTTTATTTTTGGAACGTATTCAGAACGCGACGATTTCTATTGAACGTGATTACTCCTGTTTCAATCAGCAAAGGCACCGAAGATCCAAATTTATGTTGAAGCCACCCTAAAAAGAAATAAAATGAGAAATGAGATCATTATACTTCCCTGATTTGTTTCAGGTACTCTCGAATTATTTGTGAAGTTTAAAGACTAAAAAATTTGATGAGTATAAGGGAACAACAACAACAAAACAGGAATTATTTATATGTATTCATGCATAATCCATTTCCTAATACATAAAACAATTAGTAACGGACTCGTAACACATGTCTATAGTGCACTCGGAACAAATGAAGGCCAAATTAAAGAGGAAATTGAAAAATTGATTCATGAATCTGCAGTTTAGTGAATTTCACCTCAAATTTCACAAAACAAACACACAATAAACACTTGGGATGTAAAAAGAAAGCGACTTGCCCAATTTTTTGTGGAAACATTTCCGCAAAAACGCAAAATCACATTATGTCACGTACTGGCATCCATGATATCTCAATCAACCACGGTGAAATTGACAACGCGAATTTACATGGAATTGCCATCGTAATTGAGTTTTTTACGAGATTTTGCATTCTTTGTAATCTCGCAATGCACTTAGTAGGAGAAAAAGAGATAGACTGTGAAGCGAGGTGAACATAAAAAACTGGGATAAAAATTCGAAAATAGAAGAATTTGTCTAATCACTATTTTACGGCAATTTGAATAAATTTAACAAAAATCAAAGGAATGAATTTTTAAATTTATGGAATTGAATGGAAAATGCAGGTGTATAAAAGGCGGTGCTTTTCTTTCTCTACATCTCACTTCTCAACATTCCCGCATAGTTGACATCAGGTGAAATACATGCCTCTGGACATTTTCGCCTTATGTGCAACTAATTTAGGATTTTTTTCAGCAAGGGCATTACATCGGAGGGCTTAAAAAAAGGGGGAAATTGTTTCTGTGGTAAAATTCAACTATTAGGATTAAGATAAAATTTGGAATAAAGAGAAAACATAACCAAGTTTGCGTGTTTGAATTTATAACACCAGACATCTTCCCATCCCAGTAAACACTCTGGGGAACAATATGGGTTCAATATGGTCATTTGCATTTAATTTTTTATTACCACAAGTATAAAGACCTGTGAAGGATCAAAAACTGGGACGCTCGTTTAACATTTTTGGTAATTAACACCCAGATTTCGAGACAGGTCCAAGTTCTTATCCTAGCTTACAGGGAATTTTAAACGCCGGAAAGCTTCTTCTCCGTTATCATTCTGAAGCACAACTTTATTTCGGCACAGATAAGTAGCCTCATATCGGTCGTTTACTTTCTATATATATTTTCGAGCAATAATAGGTTCCTGCGGTGAAATATCATCAATAATACCGATATTTCTAAATTCCACATTCGCTGCAAATCCTCAGTCAGCAGTGAAATTGACCATCTTCATAGGTATTACCAGGTTCAGGACACTGCAAGGTCCAACCGGAAACAGTCTTTATAGCCACTAACCTTTCGATATCGCCCGAAACAATCTACCAATAAAAGTCGGAGCCAATTAACAAGAGACATTCTTCTAGTAGTCCATGTACGCAGGAGTCTGCTATAATACACAAGTATATAGCAACTTATATCAGGTAAGGTATCGAGACATATGTTGCGAACGACTGCCGCTATTAGCGTAACTACAGTATACTCGTGAACTCCTTTCAAGGCTACCTTGACTCGGTTACACATTGATGGTGGTGTAGTCCCAGAACACCCAAATGGCAAAATCCGCATCTTTATTGTATCTAATGTAAACACATTTAATCTCGCGGCTATGATTTCCTTTATGTAAGATCTCTGACTTCCGCCATCGAAACCAATCCGCGTCAGCAATTAAGTTCCTGTTTCCTTTGATAAATTAGAGGCATAAACAGTGGCTGTCTGTAAATATACGTTTGGAGACGAAATGTTGAGTAATAAAAAAGACACCGCATTGAAAGACACCTTATACACCGCAAAAATTTGATATATCGCAAGCGATGTAAGTGTTCATGGATTAGTGACGACAGTGTTGTACATGTCTCTCAAACCGGCGGCATCATGACGCGAAATGACAATGGAAGAGACATTTATGTAAATGTTTGTCGATTAATCCCTCTACGTCGCCGTACTCTTCCTGCAACGATGCTATTGCGGCGTCATAATAGAACTGCGTTGTAGGATACCCAGTGATAGAAATTGCTGCCTTCCCATACAGCGCCGACTGTAAATAGTTGAATTTTTCGGATACCGTTGAGAAGGTATTTTCTGGA
Source organism: Proctacanthus coquilletti (assembly GCA_001932985.1). Classification (NCBI taxonomy): domain Eukaryota; kingdom Metazoa; phylum Arthropoda; class Insecta; order Diptera; family Asilidae; genus Proctacanthus; species Proctacanthus coquilletti. Next base: position 134,641 of record MNCL01000215.1, on the reverse strand, counting down.
ATAAGAGTTTTGAATTTCTCCCAGAAAGGCACTCAATTCTTATAATCACATGAAAACCGCCATAGCTTCAATTTTGGCAATTTTACAGAGGGCGATTTTTCCGCAGCAGTAGAAGCAGAAACGTTGGCTTTATCACGGGAGTTCCTGGGAGGAATTAGCAGGGTGAAATGGGCCGCAAGTTTTCATCAAACAGGTATATTTAAAAACTTTTAATATTCAGTGGATACGTCGTTCGCGTTCATGAGAGAAAGAGTGACTAACTGGTCTAGGACGAAAGCCGCAGACAAGCTTTTATTTTTAAACCACCAACTACGGTTATTCCGAACCCGTCTCTCAAAAGTTTCGTAAAGCCAACAACCTCACGAACGCTGTTTACCTGCACCCACCGACCTAATTCACCCCACCCCCATTTTGTCTCCTCTCTTCCCCAGTACTCTAGTTTAGTTTTTTTGAATTTAATTTAATTAGTTTAAATTTATAAACTACTGTTAGTATAAAAAGTATTGTCTCAGTAGAAACAAATTCATACAAGCAGTAAAATGAACGTAGGCAGGCGTAGGGCAAAGAAGATGAGGGTTAAATGTTCTTTTTTGTTACGTTTCAGGACAAAACCAAAAACAATTAAAGAGTCTGAAAATCCTTTCAAAGTAAATAAGTGGGTATTACACAGTAAGGCTGCCTGACACGGAGAAGGCCGATAAAAAGGAGAGAGGATGTGACAGGTGAAAATCCACTACCCTAGTCCAAACACCAGCGTCACTAACAAAGATTAATAAAGTCACAAACAGTACAGCGATTAGTGGATTTTAGGCAAATTGCTATGAAGCAAAGGTGGTTTTTCTAAAATTGTAATTAGGAAGTCTGTCGGTTGGCAAAGATAGTCTGCCAAATGGAATTAAGTACATTGCTAAGAAAAGTGTTTCTATGGCACTTTTCAACACACACCTTAATTTTGTAGAACATGCACGCAGTTAGTGCTGCGATAAGCAAAGAGCAAAGTTTTAAACTCATCGATTTTTAAATGTATCTAACTGCAGTTTCTCTTTCCATTTGGCGGGGACTTATTGTAATAGCTAAAAGCACAGGATCAAGGTAGTTTTGGAGTGCAGTTGGGGTTGTACGAAGATTTGTTGGAGTGACATTTGGTACAGCTGTGGGAATTTGTTAATTTTCAAGTGAAGGTGAATGATTGTTATGAGTTATAAAAAACAAACAAACACAGCTTTAATAGCCCTGCTGAAAAGAATTCCCGAAAGGCAGGCTTGTATAAAAAATATGTAAAATAAGTTGCTTTGTTTTGCGCTCATGGGGAATTCAAAGTGAACTTCAGAAGATTGCAGATCGATTCGATGTTTGCGTGGAATTAACCGCAAATTATCTTGAAGAAAAAGCAGATTTTCCAAAATTATTGACATTATATGCATTGCGATAAAACGATATTGTTTTTCCAGGGGCTACAAAATTGTTCTGTATTTAGTGTAATTAGTTGGTTATTTTTTGCGACATTTTTCTTTACTGTTCAAATTTTGACTTTTGCTTATCTTTGATCAGATCTTTTCAATCGTTGCCAAAAGCAATTTTAGGAACGGGTATAGCTAAACTGACTTTCCTTAATCCTGCATTATTTAATTTTTATAACGATAAATATAAAAAAGAAAAGTATTTCAATTATATTAATTTTGATCCTTAAGTTTTTTTGTGTCTGCAACCTTAGTTAGATTAAAATACTTACTAAAAATCACGCTTCCGAGCCAATTTGAGCTCAGCTGAAATATTTTTGTATACATAATTATTATTTTTTCAAATATATTATTAGTAGTTAAGCCACAGAAGTTTGAGACCACTTTTAGTTGGAATTATTCCAAATTCGGATTTGACGTTTGTTTGACAGTTGTTCATGACATCACGAGAGGAATTAATGGTGTATGCATGTGTTGTTGATAAAAGCTTTGTGTGACTGGAAGTTATCTTATCAGACCGGAAGTGAGTATATACATACAAGAACTTGGTGTGAATTTGTGCGACCGAATGTGGTATTGGTAAGGATTTCCTCGACTTCTTGGGAATATGGCTTTCAACAAAAGTGGTTTCATGTGGCTGGGAAGGAAGGAAAATAATAATATGATAAGGAAAATTAGTGCTGTTATTAGGTAAGTTCTTCTCAGGGAATTAATTACAATCGCAATCTAGTTTATGGATGCTAGTAAAATGGATAATCTTACGAGAAAATTTGTCAAGAAGTTTAGTGCAGCCTATGCGCTAGTTAAAGAGAGTCAAAGTGATGATACAAAAACAAAGTGGTTGAGAATATGTGCAACTAATACTAGATTAACGTACAAAGCATTGAGAAAATCGAAAAATGTTGAAGAAAAAAAATATTTCGAGGCGAGTATTGAACTATTAAATCATCGCAATATGTTCAAAAACCTATTATATGTTGGTGGTGGTGGTGTGAAAAAAACGAAATAACTTATTGGTTTAGAAAGATGTTTATTCAACTTATAAAGGACGTATTAGAGCATCAATATTGCAGAACATAGAATACAAGGATCCAAAGCCGTTTTTAGCTGATACAGGGAAAATGTTGATAAAAAGACTGAGAAACATTTTTCATAAGTTGCATACAATTAAATTATATATTAAGTTATATGCTGAATTTCTAAAACTATCTGGAGAAATAACTGAATATAAATACTTTGGAATACCACAGAAAATAGCAGATCATGGTGTTGATTTAAAAGATTTCATTGATAATATAAACAAAACCTTTTCAACATCTTTAGAATTGCAAGAAAAGGAACCCAATGGGTTGACTTTGAAATGAATTATTAATCTTGTTGCAAACGTGAACAAATACTACTTTTGAGTTCTTCATATATAGAACTGCGTTTAGATGTACTTTAACATCAATAAAATTGCAATGATCAAATGTGCTTGCTTGCACTTTTTTGTTTGTTATCTTTTCTATTAGTCTGTAAGGCTAAAATAATATATTTAGGTTTTTCTAATTGAGTAGATATTTTAACTGTCCATGAATGTTGGATCGCTATCAGTAGAACAAAATATTCACATACATCCCAACTGCGGAATGGCACATGAATAATTTTTAAAAGTCTTAATTTTTCAGCATCTGATAGAGTAATATGATGAATTCTCCACCGTATTTTGGAAATATTAATTGAAACTTTATCAGTGGGAGAAATAACAGCATCATCATCTGTTTTGCCTCTTATTTATACAAGTTCATTATAAGCATTTATAATAATTTTCTTGTCATCTTCAGTAAATTCTAAAAGCATGTTAAGAGGAATCCGAAAATTGAAAAACATATTCTCTGGCTTGATATAATCTATAAGAGATCAGTCAGCGTTAAGCAGCGCTTGGTTCTCACTTTGTTTTAGTGATATTCAATGTTGTTGCGAATCCGAGATTCCTAGTGCGATCAATTTCTACTCCATTTAATTCATGACGTAATTCATCAAAAAGAAAAGAAAAGCCTGTTCACTAGAGTCGCATCTGTAGATTTCCTTTTGTCCTTTTTCGTTAACGAGCTTTCAATATAAAGTAAGCTTTCACGAGGCAAAACCTGTTGTTATAGTTACTAAGGAAGAGGGAATAACTATGATGTGCCTTTTCTTATTATAATCGAGACTTCGGTAATTCTTAAAATTTCATTCACTTTCTCAATTAAAAGCAGGTGCATCACACGTCAAAATTTGGCTATCGCTGCGCCAAACTGCGTGGTAGTCGAAACAGAGCCGAGCACGGAGTATTTTTTACAGTAGTGTTTTAAACGTTCTGCGACTTTCGTGATGGCTCCGGTCGAAGAGCAAAAGTTTGCATTAAGTTTTCTTTTAACCTTTGCAAAACGGCTACTGAAACCCATCAAATCAGTTTATATGTGTATGTAGCCTACTTAAGGCGATAATAGTGGAACGTTTTAACAGAACGTTGAAAAGTATGATGTGGAAGGAGTTTATCATCGTTGGATTGATACAATAAAAAACTTGCTAATAATTTATAATAATAAAAAGCATGGAATAATTCCAACGATGCAAATTGATGTCAACGAAAATGTACACCTAAACACAAATATAAAATTGGAGACTTTGTTCGAATCAGTAAATACAAGCATGTTTTTGAAAAAGGAAAATTATAAAAAATCAGCTAAAAATTCCCGTTACCTATCTTTTGGAAGACTACAGATCTCAATCGCTGGAAAGAGGATTATATGAATTTGAGCATCAAAAAGTAAAGGAGCCCAACCAAGTCGAAAAAAGCTTGAAGAGACTGAGTGACAAGGTTTATGTAAAATGGTTAGGATTTTCATCAAAACACAATTCGTGGATTAATAAAAATGAAAAAAATCACACTGGTTGGAACATCCTAAACATCCTGTATTTTTAAATTCTTATAAAAGTTCATCAAATAAAGCAATCTTTTCAAACAGTGATCTACGTTGTAACATTCAGAGATCCGTTCATCACGTCATTATTAGACCAAGGACAGCTCTTGTAATGTTCTCCAAATTTAAATTTGACTTTTACAGTATTTTGAATTCAAAAAATCTTCTTGTCTTCGTCACATAAAGTGCCTCTTTATTCGATTAAAAATTGCTCAGCTTGCATCTTGTCCGATTCACTTTTTTACGTCAACAATTATGTTATTTAAGAAATATTCATATGATACGTTTGTTTCATTTTATGTAAGTCTACTAAATCTATATCAGATTTGAGCATAAAATTCAACTTGTTTTACAACGTCTACCTCACCATTACTCAAAATTCTTTCAGTTTCAAATCCGTGATATTCATAGCATGATATTTTTAGCGACGAGCTTCATAATTACTATCGCATGTACATCGAATGGATATCGGGGTGTTATAACCGAACACAAGTTTAAAATGTCTATAAGAGATATCTTTACTTTTACTCTCCATATAGCCAGCAATATATGCTTATTTTTTTATTAAATCTTGTTTAAAGTCCTCGATGGCTTGTTCTACAATTCTATTTTATCGTGTTCAAAAGATTTAAATTTAAACTTAAACTTGAAACGTTTCGGTAAAAGTTCATCATCTTTCTGAGTATAAGCGTTGCATCGCCATACTGCGGTATCATCAACTAATTAAAAAAGGGACCATTTACTTTTAAGTTTATAATCCTGAAATGTTTCCAGCCAGTTGTGCAATTTCTCTCTTGATTTAATAGGCCCTAATACTAGAATAAATAGAATTCCACGATGGTTATGCAAATCTACTTCTTCCTTCCCCCATTCGGTTTCGACTCCAATATCACGAAATGGACAGTTTAGTGGATAACCTTTAGACTTATCTTTATTCATAACTGCGTCAACAATTTCTCCAGCTATCGTTATTTCTCCGGAAATAACTTCAATTTTAATATATTAAACTGTGTCAAAAACAAATCCATGACATAAATTCTCCGGAAAAGTTTCTTTTTTTCATAAAGTAAAATTTAATGGAGTCATATACGTGACAGACAATACATTGGTTTTATTTATCTCAATAATTCTAAAAGATCTCCAATTTAATGACCAGACACAATAATTTTGACCGATTACTATTTTTCACTTCAGTCCAGAACATTTTTTCTTACTCCTACAGATGCTAAATACAAACTGAGAATTTTTTTTAAAGAAAAATATTTTTATTTGTGTTTTTGGATGAATACTTCTTTTGATTCAGGTAAGTGGAAAAAATATGAAACCATTCAAAGTTTTGTGGAATATTGTGAAGTATAACATACCAACACTTTTCGATTAGAAATCAATCGTATGGAAGACTATAATTGCTGAAACAATTATCAAGAACAAAGTTGAGTGATTTGAGCGCATTATAAGATCTTAAATTTCATGCTTTTATAAGCAACGTAGGGCACAGTAAGCAAATTTCGTTCTGGGTTAGAAGATGTTTATGTTAAATTTTTTTTCCATTTTTCACTTTAACTTTTTAATCTGGTGACCCATTACATTTCGTACAAAGCGAATGAAGATAGAATAATAAAAAAAATGATTCAGATAATCCTACATCAAATATTCCACATCAATCGCTTCATAATGAAGATAGTGGTCAACAAAACCCTACGTTTAAGAAGCAAAATGTATTGTGAAATAAAAAGCTTTTCAGTTTAGCTTTCTAGAATTGTTAAGGTGCACACTGAAACTCAGATTCTCATGATTCCTGCAGTTTTTAAACTTCCTAGAATTGTGAAAGAGAAATTTGTGATGAGATTTTGAAAATAATAGTACGGTTTTGAAAACAACCTGTGGTTTTAGACTTTCAGCTGGAGTTATGAATTATCGATAACTGCTTAAGATTTGTGCTTTCATGCTCGCTTGAGAAAAGATTGATTAAATTTTAGTTTCTGTCCGAAATTTCAATTTTCATTCGCAAACGATTTTCGTTGTAATCGAAGTGAAATTAAATTAAAAAATGAATACGTGCGCGCTAATATTGACGATCAACAGGAGAAATTCTTTTAATATCATTGGAGATGATAGTAAATATTTATTATTATTATTTGGTAAGGCCTGCAAAATAATAGTGCAAGAAAGCAATTACATGTACAGTGAGTGGGATGAGTATTACATGCTGATGGCAGAAGACTTCCCATTTGATAAGTTGGGGAGTGACTAATATTTTGTAATTCTGGTTAATATTATTACACTTAAATTATTTTTCAGACCTCAGTTCATGTTATAATGGAGTATGGCAGTGAGCCTTTCTCAGGAGTGTGGGACTGCAGCAAGGGGGAGGTTAACCTAGAGGACGAGAAGTAGAAATTATTAGTAATATAAATTATTATATAAATTAGCATTTATTATTTTAATAATAACAATAAAAAATTGTGTATGTGATATAAATCGTGCCTTTTTTATCTGCATTTATTGAGGTACTCAGCCCGCTTTTCAAGTGGATATGAAAGTTTTGCTTCGCTTACTTTTATGGTCGCTAGACGTTAGGAAAAGGTTGTTGATAAGGTGGATGATGGCAAAAAAGTCCCTTTCAGTGGAAGATGCTCGATTTATTTTTATTGTTTTTTTTCTGTTTGAGATAAATACTCAGCTGGTGGCTCCACATTAGCAAAAGTTTAAAAATAGTAGCAGAAATCATGCTTTCGGTTCAAAAGACGACTAAGCAAATTTTTTCATATATTGTTCTGCACTTTGTCGTATCATTGAGGTAAGAAAATAGATCCTTCATCCGTGTATATTTGAATCTGGTCCCCATAAATCGTACTTATGCAATGAAATTAATGAATCCTGTACGGTATGATGCCTTCGTATGAAAATGAGTTCACTCTATTTAAACTTACTCTCTGATCTTCCAAAGAAATAGGTCAGCTCAATGCTACCTTTCCTTCTTCAGTTCTTGATCGTTTTGCTGCAGACAATTTTGCTCCTTCTTTATTTTAGAATAACTACCCTTCACTGTATAAACTAGACAGTTTTTAATCCTCTGACGAACATTCCGTTTATACCTAATCACGTTTACCCCCACCACTAATTTTATTTCTTATCAATATCACTTCCAGTCTGATGAAACTACTTTCGCCGAAAGCCCTGTTCCCAAGAACTCGAGGAAATCCTTATCAACACCACATTCGGTCACACAAATTCACACCAAGTTCCTGTATGTATATACTCACTTTCGCTCACACAAGGCTCTTATCACTTACACACACAACCTCAACTTCCACTCGTGACGAATAGTTTCAACCAAAAATGGTCTTAAACTGCCCTACCTACTTGTCCTTAAGTGGTTCACTTATTACATCCTTTACTATAGCTTTAGTCTCCCTTAATATTCTCCGATTCGTAAATAGCGTCAGGATCTGAAGAGAATTAATTGAGCTGCTCACTTGTCAAATTGATTAACTCCAAAGTCACAAAGTGGAAGGAGTAGTCTTAGACTCTTATATAATGATTTAGTTGATTTAATTAAGAATACAAAATTAATAACAGGCATTTTCTTAAAAATGCGGTTTTTGAAAATAAAATTTAAATTTTAAATTTAGAGCATAATTAACAAACTTTGCCAAACATTTGAGAAAGTTTTGAAAATGGAGTTAATCGAATTGGGTTTTGAATGGCTCAATTATCCTTCATTAATATGACTAACCTCTTCATTGTGAATTTCAGGTCGCTATTATATCAATTTCCCATTCTCCTTCAGCTGTTGAATATTCTAAAAGGTATCCAACACTTCTATCGAAGAATTCATTAAAAAATAGCGAAGTGTTTTTCTCAATTTTTCCATGGCATTATTTAGTGAAGAAAAAAATAATTTTTGTTAAATTTATTTATAAACAAAGAGTAAAATATTTTGTCCTACAAATGACGGTTAATAATCCGCTTCAGGCAGATCTTCGAGTTTTTATAGAAGTTTAACTCTGAAAAATACGCGAATGGTTAGTTAGTTTTGGCGAGATAATTAAGCGGGCAGCACTGTAGTATCTGTAATTAATGTAATTAAATTAAATTAAACTTTACACAAAAAGCTTTCAATCTGTATAAAATTATTTATTTATACCAGAAAATTATATTGAGATATAAATTCATATTGGAATGCAAATTTCATTATATTTGTGATTATCTCTACGATGAACAAATTATTTATCACTCAATAAATTTAGGGTCCACTTGTACTTATAAAAGCTGAATTAAAAATATGTGCGCTAGCACTATAAACAAATTATTTTACTTAAATTTCTGCTGCAAACACTTTCTTGTATCTTAAAAATTCCATTCATTCGATTAAGGTTTAGGTAAACATATTTTTCCTTCCGTCACGAATAACAACTGCTCTCGTTGATAAAACGCAACCACATGCGATGGTATTTAAATCATTTGCAACATTCACAGAGAGCATTTTTTATGGGCTGTAACCCGTTTATAGTAGAATACTTTCCTTGCTATTATTTCCTAAATAATTAAAACCTTTTTCGGTCACAATATTTTCGCTCTGATGTATACCTATCCATGTACGCTTATTATTTACATTATTTAATTTATTATTGGAGGAATCTGAATTTCCTATCTATTATACTGCACAAGTACGTAACTTTATTAATGTTTTCCACTCAAGATACATTGTGCACCGCATTTCTTCATTAAGTTTGTACTATAACTACTGTGCTATGGGAGCTTTCGCAACTTATTGTGTACACTTTAATTCGCATATGTCCCATTTTAACCACAGAGATCTCGTCCTAGTCTTGCTCTGCTGTAATTACAAAATTAACACTAAACCCAAATCTGGTAAAGTATTTAGTCGCAATGGATAACATCTGAGATTTCTCCTCCGTGTCTTTTCAGGAAGCAGAAACTAAGCAAAACTTAATTAACTATACCCCCTGGTAAACGTTATGCATTTACCTGGTAAATGGACGTCATGGGAGTGAATATATTTCGTGAAGAAACTTTTCGGAATGCCTAATTGAGAGCCATTGACTTATACGAAATCAGACCAGCTTTGTAAGAGGGCAGTCAGCAAATTCATTTTTTGTAAAATTGTAAGGTGAAATGACTTTCATATTACACCTCAAAGTGTGAGTTACATTGGATTCAATGTTATAAAATAGCTCCTTTTCTAAACCTAACAATAATTTAATAATGAGTTAATTACAAATAGGTGGAAAAAAATTGAATTCTTAATAATTTAAATTTTCTCTCCATTTCTTATGAATTTTTATCTAAACGAAAAATAAAAAACTATGAATTATTTGTAATACGTCTCAAAGCTCTTACATCCTTGCAACCGCCTAATGAAAAGTTCTGATTTCTTTTAACTATGTAAATGTGATAAAGTGTTACTTTTGTTTCTTGCAGAGTGAAGAAAGCATGAAACACATAACCGAAATATATAAAGTATTACGTAAAAATAAGGAAAAGAACAATTTCTTCGGAAAACAATACCAACAAGTTTTATTCTTACTATTAACAACTTTTCTAACGTTTAAAATTAAATAAAATCTAATACTTTTCCATTATCTAGCGATTGAAATAAAATATCACTTCAAAGAAACTGAAAATTATGCTGATGTTTCTTGAGAATATTTTTAATTTACCAATCTAATCCGAAATATAAGCCGCCAAAGTTACCACGATTAACTCCCGCTTCTATCATTTTCCATTTGGATTAAAAGTCAGAAAAGAAATTAAAAATAGTCTTTAGTTCCAATTTCAGCAAAAATTATAGGGAGCATTTTAACATAATTCATTTAGGAAAAATAAAAAAATTGGCCTGCTATGGTTGCTCCATATGTCTTAATACATTTTTGATTAATTTCTTCTAATAATTAAACACCGAGATTTCATTTACAGCACTAAATAAAACAAAATATATCTACGAATAAGGTTTTAATGTGTATTCAAAATGTATTTAATAAAATTTCAAAATATACATATTTTTTAAAATTATTTAATATTACTTTTTTTAACAAACTAATGTTTGTTTTATCCCATTTTCCATCCATTACAACTTTTCAATGTTTAAAGCACTTTCTGCTTCTTTTGTTTTCACTTTACAATCTTTGCAACGTTTCATGTTTATGGTATGATAATAGACTTAACTGAGAATTGTTTTATTGCAGTGTCTAAACTATTGATCAGGCATGCATATCGTGGGGCAGGCTGGGGCTGGTTGTGACATTTTTACCAGAACTAATACTATTACATGTAACCTAAAAGATAATACATTTGTGCGATACAACAACCAGTTAGCTTTGAATTCGTATATGCGGTTTTACTGTCGGCTTAAGCTTAAAACAACTATAAGAAATTGATGATGTAAAGAACGCATTGCAGTGTAACTTTTTACCCCGCATAGTTGTTACACTATGACATGAAATACACGTGACATGAAATAAACATTTGTACTACTCAGTCTTTTATTAAGAACAATAATCCAATAATCACAAATAATGGTCTTTCCATTTTAGTAGTATATAATTGGTAGTATATGGACACTCTTAGACTTAGTCTTCGGGTAGTTTAAAGTCAAAAACAGTTTTCTTCTAACTTTAACAAAAATGATATTACTTCCAAATTTGAACACTGTAATAAGAATCAACTCAAAGTACTCAAACATAAGAATTAAACTTAACTACAAACTAATTAGTCTGAATAATCGCTGTCCAAATTAATGTATAAATAGAATTTTACGCGAGACTATTTTGTACAAGCAGTGCACTGAACCCATTCCTCACCAGCTCGACTGTGAACAAACGTCCCACAGCAAATTAGACAAAAATATTCTTCGTTTCCTCGTCTTCAGAATCAATTAATATTTTCCTATTCACACCTTTCTACTTTGGTTCTTCTTGACCTTTCTTATAGTTTTTGGTTTTCTTTGGAGAGCTTTTAGTCTCTTTTTTTTTTTTGCTCTTCAGCTAAGCCATTTTTCACTGGTCTGTTCGTTAATACGAGTTTTTATGACTTGCGCATCTTTCGTGAGGCCTTTCTTTCTTGGCGCAGCTTTCGGATAAGACCTTATTACCGTCCGAGAAAATACATTCTACTTCTGAGCAGAATTTAAACTGAGACCTCTAGGACCGGCAGCTGGATAATCGTAAACAGAATTCTGTGCTACGTTGTTTCGATGTTTTGTATCATCGATAGCACCACGCGACATCTCACTGTCTGCCCAGGAAATTTGTAAAATTTAGCCACAACACTACAATTCAAAATTCACACATTCAAAATTTTAAGTTATGTTAGCTTCACAATCTTTGTTTTAGCATAGTACTACAAAAATGGCGGGCGTAGACCAAAATTACTGAAAACAATAAAAGTTACAAACCTGCATTATTTTGCACCCACGCGGCAAGCATTTGTAGCTTGCTAACATTACTGTAGCTTCTTTTTATGATTGCAAATTTGTGCCGTAACTTTTTACCCCTGTAACACTTGGCCGCAGTCTCCCCTCTATAAAGTTGGTGCAAAAATAATTACGGATCTTGCTATTCTTAAATTTATTGTGGACTTAACCTCGATCTAATTACGTTTATGTAATAAATTATTCTAAAGCACGAAATCAGTGATTTTTATTAGTATTTTTGTTTCCACAATTTGCTCTTGCCTAATTTCGGCTGTTAAATTAAAGATAGAAAAGAAGTAAATGCGAGTGATTTTAGTGTTTGAGTTCGTTCTGAAATGTGAACTGGCGGAACAATTGGCCAAAGAATCGTCCACGAAAGTAAGGAAACGAGCATGACTATTCAACATTTGTCTTAAATTTGCCTCATCCTGATATACCCTCTTACACAACACAGCCTCATTAAGTAAAATTAGCGTAGTAAAATATTTTGGAAGGCAATATAGTACATATTTAGTGAAACATAACAAAAACCCATTCCAGACTTTAAAACCAATAGGGGAAAATATCAATCTACTCAAACAATAAAATATTAAACTTAAAAATCAGAAATTTATATTTTGTATTTCCTTCTTCATTTGTAATGATTTGAAGTAATCTTCGAAGTAATGCTTTTACATATGTTTTCTTTTATATTTGAAAACGGTATAGTGGTCAAGGACCTTTGAAAAAGGCCACTCGATTCGTTGGCAGTTTTGAATTGCTTTGCAGCCATTTTCGATTATACTGAACTTTGGAGATCTTGCAAGTCAAAAAAAGAGACTTTTTTATAAGCATTCAAGCAGGACCACACAGTTCTTGTCATATTAAGCTGTTGTAATATCCAAATTTTGGTCTTTTATAACTCAGATGTGATACTTAGCAAGTCGTTAAGGGTTGCACAATTGATCAATATTTAAAAAACAAGTCAATATCAAATCTCGTTCACTATTTACAATGCATTCTTTTCCGTGCTGCTTTCTGAGTTTTGCTCGGAGAAGGAACTTTTGTGGTATTCTTCTACAGAACTTATTCTGGACATTATTTGTAAAGGGTAGTTAACTTGAGAACTGGGTTAACTGTTATAAGCTAATTCTGAAAATGAATATATTTCACTATTTATACTAATATTAGTAAATATTAGTAAAATACTACACACCAAAAAATTTAATCGAAAGAGAAGTATTTTTGCATATAACATTGCCTTTTATTACGATGATAATACGTTTTAATATGTTTTATTGAAATCTAAAAGTATTTCAATATTGGGACAACTCCGTAAGATAATTTAGAGCTGCTTTAAATCGGCTTGTTAAAAAAACAACTAAATTTTGCCATTTTATTTAAAAGAATTATTAATTTTTGGCGTTTGTGTAGAAGTGCCAAATCTAGAACGTTAGAAGTGGAAGATATTTTTATAGATTTGAGCTAGGAATACGTTGATTCATTCTCTACTCTTACTTATTTCTTTGCTAAACGTGCCTTATTTAGAAAAAAAAGAAAATAAGTCTGGTACGCATAGCATAGGTGATTATTTACTTTCAAATAACTTGAGTCATTTAAAAGTTTCAAAAATCTTAACAAAGTATTTTAAGGTTACTAATTTATCGAAAAGTTGAGAATAAAGTCCACAGCTCTCCAGCTCCACGCTGTTTGCTTTACATGTGTGTTTGATTCTCTGCACTTCATGGTTTGCGAACAGAAAGAATAGCCGCTCATGAAATGAAACTTTCTAAAAGACCTCCTAAAATATTATATTATATTATTATATTAGTTTTGTCGGCTACTGAGACTGTATAGCGAACAAGCCTAAGCAGAAGAACACATCTTATATAACAAATTTATCGTGCTTGACCAGCAAACTACGTTTTACGTAAGCACCTCATTTTAATCCCTAGCAACCAGGAAAAAAGGACGTACTACATTTTTTCTTTTTTTTAGTTTGAGGTGTTATTGATATTTTTTTCAATTAGTGATTTTTCGTAGAACTGTGCTGCAAAAATAAAAGAAAACATATTATGGAATCACATTTGCCTGTAAGGGAAACGCAACGCTTCCAAGGAACCGAGAAACATTTGGAAGAGCACCCATTATAGTGCCAAACATGTAAAGTGGGCAGTTACATCCCCCTTAAAGAGTCCCAAACTATTTTCAATCCTAAATACAAACCTATTTCCGCCTAATTGCAGGATTTTCATTTGCCTCATTGAAGCCGTCCGCGAAGTACAAAGGAGCTTCACTATGAAAATACTCCTCTCAGGGCTGGCAGATGTCCTTCATCAGGAAAACCCTGCACGAAAAGTAAAGGTCGGACGTTTTGCTCGTGCAGCGGAAAATCTCATTTCGGGTTTATACTTGCCAGGGAAGCTGCCCGTCACTCATCTTCGTTTTTACGAGGATAGCTCCCCTGAAGACAAATCGTAAAGCGTGTTTCCATTTGCGTAACGTGTTTACCCCAGATCGCAAAAGGAAACAGAATTATCTGCCTAGTTAAATGTTCTGCGGGGCCAAGGGCACTTAATGCTCGTCTGGCTGTTGAGGGCGTGTGTAGCTCTCCTTGGAGTACTCTTTCTGCACCATTGGCACAAAAGGTTCACTTCTAAAAAGTAAATAAAAGCAGTTGGGCCTCCGGTGGCAACCAATTGGTAATGGTAGCACACAGAGAAATCCTTTTTCGGCAGAAATAGCAACGATGTGGTGGGCTATGTTTTTCTAACCTAAAAGAAATTCTCCTTTGAGGCCCTGCGGCTTTTCCACAAATTTGGTTAGAAAGTTCTCTTGGGTTATGTTGAGGGAAAATTGCATCAATCGACTATAATATGCGGATAATGAGCTTCTTGAAATCCCTTTTAAAGGGTAAATATGTTTTATATGTTCTATACGTTTTAAATTGTTTCAACGGATCTACTCCATCTTTCACATTTTGATGAAAAATGCGTGAGTGGCATTTTGCAGAGCGGAAGCGGTGTTACCATAAATAAAATTGGAAATGAGACCATGCCCAAAGTAAAATCTAGGCGTTTTGCTTTGTTGGAAAAATGAAAATTCCAAAGTCAAGAAAGGAAATGCACCACAACGCCTTGCGTCAGGAAACCGGTGCTTCAAAAATTGCATCTAAGCACTATAACCAGCTGCAAGCATGTGCCTTGAGTTCATACACCTAATTTATGCTATTCGTAATTGCGTGAATTCAGATTAAAATGTAATTACCACTGAAATAAATGGGCTTCATGCGAACAAATGATACTAGCCAAGAATGGACTTTTATGTTTGGAGTAATTCTCACTTCGCACAGCCCCACATTCGCTATATTATTAACAATACCGCAGTCGATCCATTTCGATTGGATGAAATATGTTCAAATATTAACCAAAATATTTGTTAATTGATCTGCATAAACATTAGGCCGGGAAACTCGGAATCCCTAACTTTATTTGTCTACTTCTAAAGCCCCACATATTTATTTGATATTTTCGATAGAATTCGATTTATGCAGCAAATGTTTTCCGCTGATTGCAAATAATTACAAGGCGACTTATGAACCACGCATTCTGATAAATATTAATTTTGTGCTAATTTCGAATAACAGTATAATAATTAACAAAGGTAAAATGATTCTCATAACCATTTAACCACTCTGAAAACTAACAAATAATTGTAATTACTTGCTTAACATTTCTTTCCTAATTTTAAATTTGTTTTCCGTTCTGAGTGATTCCTTTAAATCTTCTCCCTTTATTTCGCTTTTACTTAAAAATTATGAGTTAGTTCCTTGATTTTGGTTGAATTTCGAACAGAACCTCTCGATAAACATTTATGAGTTTAGAGATAACCGAAATGTGATATTGAAATATTAAAGTAAACAACTGAGATTTTTAACCGGCTTCAAAAAGAAAAGTTTAAATGTGTTGTTTACACATTACATTTTACTAAGCTCACTGCTTTTGAAAAACTTTTTATTTAAAGGACTTCACAGCACATAAGTACAAAAAAATAGAATGGTACGATAACACATTTTTGAAAAATCGACCTAGTTTTTAATACTGAGCGAATTTTGATGAATTTTTATTTTTAAATAATTTTTAAGAGACCTAGGATAATTTTTAATAGACTAGGATAGATTTCATTTGTTCGTTGTTTAGCTGTTTTATAAAGCTCAGTAGCACTTCATATGCCGGAAAAATAAATGAAAATTTATATTTGCATTACAAAACAAGCAAATTACTTTGTTACTTTATGTTATTGCAACATTGTACAAAAATATCCACAGGTCTAGTAATAAGCTTGGATAACCCGGCCACTTATGCGTGAAGGCTCGGTTAACGCGGGTAATCAAAATTAGACCTCCGATTGCTCGCGAACTCACTTATATATTAGTCTGTATTTAAATTTTCAACAAAGATAATTGCAACTGCAATGAAAATCTTAAATCTTAGCAACTTTTTCACTATTAAATCTGTACTTTTATAGAAACGCGGGTGGACTCTAATATTAAACTTCAATATGCCGTCAGCAGATGGTGAATAAAAGCAAAGAAAACTTTCACATTTTCCTGTATATAAATTAACTACATTTTACTCCATAAGATTAAGATTTCTTAATTTTAATTATTTTTGTCTTGTACAAGTTGAGTCATATATCCAATCCCAAATTTATTAAAAAGTAGTCTACAAATCTCTACAAGAGAGAGTAAGGCTTAAGAAATACAGAACATTTTGTAAATACAAAAATAAATATAAAACCATTCAATCGTCCTACATTTATCCGCCCTCATTTATGTCTTAATGAAACTAATTTGCCATTAATGTGATAAAAAATGGCTTCATTACTTTAACAACGTGCATCAAATTTTTTAATTCTCACAGTAATAATAATAATTTTAGCGATCGGAAATAAAATGTTACCCCACGTCTAGTTTATATTATGCAAATAACCTTTTAGAGACTAGTACAAGTTCTCAGCAGGCGAACGTATTTTGGACAATTTTTCAATTATTTTCTGTTTTGGTCAGTCATCTCCATTACAGAAAACATTTTTCAGAAAGACAATGACTTCCTGTATCACCGACGAGAACTTGTTCAATTGACGGCAAATGACCCCCAGACATCCATCGAAGGCGTGTGCCGTATGGGCATAAATGGATTCATCGCGATCTGATCGCGCTCAACCAGCTTGATCTTGTTAGTGTAGATATTAACGATCGCATTCGGCTGTCAGGGTAGTTTCATTCAGAGCGATTGTTACCCGAAAAACAAATAATGATCTCAGCGATTATCCAGATACAACGTATACAGCTTAAATTTAATTAAACGACTGAAGGAGTTGATCTTCAGAATTGGAATACAAAATAAGCGAAGTTTTCGGATTCATATTTTGCGTTACTTATATCAGATGAGAATCTTCGTCAAATTATAAAGAGAATACACTGAATGGTGATAGTTTATGAAAAGAATTTAAAAAAAAGGAGTAAAGTACCAAAAGCAAATTTGAAAAAAATATTAATTTATTTAATTTATTTCTACAATTTCCTCTAGTAATGATTAAATCAGTCTAATGGCCAGTGAAATATGAACTACGTATTTTTGATTCAACATTTATACATATTGAGAAAACAGCATCTATGTATTGTATTTTGTAGCTAATTACGATACCATATATAAGTAAAATCGAAAATATATACTGACAATTGGCTGTCTAAATTTGGTATAATTTTTGACTAAGGAAATATAAATTTCTACCATTGCGACAATTTTTCTGTTTTCAATTTTATGGTATCATTTGGGATTAAAATGTTGTAATTCGAAAATGTGAAAAGAATCGTAGACCAATGAACGATTTTATTAACACTTTCTGTGATAACTCAAGAGAACTACGTCCTTAGTTATGAATGATTGCTCGAGTAAAGCTAGACAATGATAAGTATGTTCCAGTTCTCAAAAAACGATGATCTCAATTCGAAATTATATTCAATTCCCCAAAAACTATATGCCGAAACCAAATACTTGTTTTAAAGAACAACGAGAGCAAATTAGAACGAATCACACTTACATATTTCATTAATAATAACGATTAGGTGTACACGTGAAAAGTGTATAAATTCAATTTTGGCCTTAATGTTTTAGCACTTGCAGTACTTATTTAAGGAAAACATTTCTGCTGACAGCTTTAGTAACAATCCAATAAACCAAAAGAGCGCAATATAGTTCTGTATCTTCCTTCAAATAAGCAAAATTTCATTTCCGATATTAATGAGCAAACCTAGCGTAATTTTATCGAAAGGAGAATCACCGCCTCTTTGGAAAATAACAAAAGTTGTAAATACTACTAGGAATTACTTCTGAATTTATATAACTAAACCATAAATATCTGGAATTACGTTGTACGGTGTATCCTTAGTAGCCGTAGCACACGTTAACTATATTTTTTAAAGAAAACATACAGAGTAAGGGATGAACTTTTTTTATAAAGCCAGAAAACCTGTTCCTGAAAAGGAACTTAAAGTGTTTGAAAAGTTGTAGATAGAATATGTTGTTAAAAATTTTAAATTATGTTGCACTTGCCGTAGTGACTTCACTTTGAAGAATAAAAAGGCAGGATTTTATTTCTTCAACTAAAAATATAAGCAGCATAATTTACGAATAAAAGACTCCAAAAATTCTCTTTCGTATGTCAATGCTTCTTATATTACTTATAAATGTCAATTTTGGAACCCAATGAATTTACACACAAATGTTGTTTTAAATAGCTAAAGTCGCTTAGGAAATGCCTAAAGCTGCGCATACAAGTCGCGCAAATCATATTTTAACCTGCACTAACTGATTCTTTTGATTAACGATTGTTCCGATAACTCGATATTAAATTTCATATAATTTGCAGCTAGCTTACTTAATGCAAGATTAATACAGGGTTATTTTATTAGAAGTGATCAACTGCATACTTTCGATCCGACCAAAACGGATTTCTCTCCAATTTGGTATATTGGCAAGGCGTGTGGAGTAGATAAAATCTGTAATTCATTATTATCATACATGAAGGATGTTGGGATATACAAGGAATTAAATTTTTTTTTAATGGCGTGTATAAGCATACTAAAACTTCATACGTAGGTAGATATTTATGTATCCGGAACTGCCGAAACGGAATGGTGACATCTGACATCATAAAGTTTGACATTGTTGACGGTATTCGTACTCAGACCGTTTTATCATACGGACACTATTTCTGTTGTTTAAAGTAACTTGAAAATTTCGTCTCAGTCAAAAAATACAATCGTGGTGCGTCAAAAGGCGGGTATAACATCTACATAGGTGACAAATCTTGGATCTATGCGTATGAGCCCGAAAGTAAACAGCAGTCGACTGTGTGGCTTTTCCAAAATAAGCCAAACCCAACAAAAGTTGTTCGCGCAAGAAGCACTTCGAAACAAATGGTCGCCTGTAGTTTTGGGAGTCAAAAATGTAAAAATTGGTTCAAACGATCATCGCGGAGAATATTTTGAAAAACAATGAAGCCATTATTTAATGATAAATATTTATATATATATATTTCCAGATACATAAGTAGCACCCGTCGTATCACCTTTCCATAGTTTTGGGTTGTCGAGCAATTCAAATTTAATATTGTACTGATCGTTCTCCTTCAAAAGGAAGCTTACATGATTTGAGCTTATCAGCGCTGAAGTAAATAAACACATTGTAACCAAGGAAGTACGTCCATTGCAAGCAGATCTTAACCCAGCGCTTAGCTAATGGGAACTGATTTAGGTCGTTGTGTTAGGTTTGATTTGATCAACGCTTATCAGTGAGGATCAAAAGGTACAATTAAGAATCGCTATATACCAATTGTCTAGTTTTCCGTTTGTTTGGAAGAAGTGAAGTCTTGATACAAATGGTAGAATTCTCCAAACACTTCTCCGAACAATTTTTGCGCGTGTCCTAAGAACTCTGGTAGAGCGGTTTATTAAGCCATTGCTCCAAGATAATGGAAACAAACCAGGAGTGGCTCATCAGCCGTAGCTCCTAATCAAACGCAAATTCTGTCTGGAATGCTCAGTATTTTCGTTCGTACTTAGCCTTACTTAATAATAACATATTACAGAATTTAGTGACTTAGCTAAAGGGTCTACTCTTCATTCAATCTTTAAGTCCTAACATAAACATTGAGGACCGCCCATTTGGTTGACCCCATGCAGTGCACAAGAAGTGCTGCTGCCAGCAAGAGTAAACCGCTAAGTGCTTGGCTTGCATCCTACTCATAAGTAGCGGGGGTCAGCGCGACGGCCTGTACTTAGTGCAAGTGCAATGTGAGCACTTTGGTTGGTTCCCGCGTATTTTATTGGCCTAGGTTAGTTTTATATCTTTGGCCGTAAAACGTTTAGTTAATGGGCTCATCACAATATCTTTCAAGAATTGAACCAGTACTTTTAAAAATGTCCCCTAAATTAGATGACGCAAAATCGTATTGATTTTTTTGTTATTCAGGCTCGGGGTAATAACTATATCAGCTTGGGGCAGATAAGAAAATCGGGTTTCTGATTAAAAAGAACAATATAAAAATCTATATAAATTACATTTTTACAAAATGTGTTTAGCGAAAACCCGGGGAATAATATGGGTTTATTAATGCTTGTCTGACTAACGCTTTTCTAGTCGAAATCCCTTTGCCTAGAAATATAAAATTCAACAAGAGGAAAGAGAAAGATTCACAATTTTGCTTTAAAAGGTAATAAACGAAAGGAAATCTAACTTATATAAAGAGTTATAAAAATACACGTGGACTTACTGACATATGAGGCCCATCCTCTAAGGCTGAACCTCGAAACATTACATGACCCTTTTCTACGTAGACATAATAACCAAAACCCCTCCTAAGGGGGTGGAAAGCGGAAAACATTTTTAGTTGGTCAGATTCTTCAAATCATTGGTCGCTGAAATATGAAAGTTGAAGCAAACGATCTCTTTATGACGCAAACTAAGAAAGAATTTTCTTAAAAAGCACCTCTCGCAAGCTAAGAATTTAAATATATGTACATGTATATATCTACCATAAATATTTGAAAATTTATAAAACTTCATAATCACATTGCTTTTATAAAGCAAACACAAAAAAGGTGCACACAGTGTGTTTCCTAATTAACTGTCCAGTAATATTTTCAAAGCTTTAAAAGGCTTTCAATAAATACGCGTCATACTGCGTAAAAAGTGATGTCGTCGATAAAGAATGCTTGGGCTTGGTTCGAATTGGAGATTTCGGCTAGGGAACATAAGGGAATTACTTATCTAAAATTTTGTATTGTTGAAATGCAGCAAAAATTTATTACGGACATTTATTGAGATTGTCGATGTCATCAGTGTTTTTTTAAATTTTAAGGGGAGAAAAAATGTATGCAAAAAATGCAATTCGCAATTCTTCGCTTTTTTTAACGGCAGTAAATAATTCCTGTGTCTAATATGTTAATATTATTTTCTTAATATTGAACATGGAAAATAAAAGTAATACCACTGGCGACCGGCGAGAGCTTGGAGGCCAGCTTGCGGTAGTGTGGGGAAGGGGTTGCCTAGGACCGCTCTCGTCCACCAGGGTAAGTCTCCGACAACGAAGAAATCTCTCGCCAGAAAGAAATACCTAGGGAAAAGGGGACAGGGTAACTCGAAAGAATCGTGGTTTCACCCGCGATCGACTCACGTTGTAGGAGGACCCCAGGTCTCATTGGGCCCCTTCCTGGCTATCCCTCACCACCCTTTGATGTATCGCCCGCCAGCAAAAAAATTTGGAGGAGATCCCTTTCCTGGTTATCGACCCCTTAGGGAGGAAGAGAACTGGGGGAACACCAAAACAATCAGCTTATGACAGTCATTTCTTCACCTAAAATAAAGGAAATACAATATTTTACAAAAAGGAAAGACTAAACTTAGGAAAATAAAAAAAATAAAATCGGTGGGGCCTTTGTTGCTGCTGCTGTTGCCGTTGCTGTGTTTTGTCTTTTTTTTTATATTTTTGACGATTTTAATATAATACTTTTAAGGAAGAAATCACCGAGAGTTTATAATAGGGAGCGGTCCATCCAATGCAAAACAATACCATATGGCGTCGCGCGGATTCACAATAATATAACAATGGAAGGTAAATAGATAGACATTTGGCACATTTTCTTACCAGGCGAAACCCGCGACATTTACTCCAAATAGCAAATTATTATTCCAGAAAAAAATTTGTAAAGTATTATCCATTTTATTTATACCATTCTGACGCAACTAAACTTGTTATCCCGCCTCTGTACAACAGTCCTTCTCCGCGATTCAAGTTCTCCTCCCCACTCGTGATTTTCTCGATTTCTCGGCAGATCACGCCACCGGCCGGTCCGCACAACAAAAATTCGCGCCTTTTTGTTCTTTTGGCTCGGCAGACGGTGCCATCGGCAACAAATCTCTTTGCCGAGGGCTCCGTCCGGCATGGTGCAGCCCGCTAAGCCTTCATACATAGGGCGCATGCACCCCATTCGCCACAACAAATGCAGTACAACAATCGTAAAGGCTTTTAAATTTTCAATCAGAAGTAATGAAAATTTTAATAAAGAGCAACAATTTAAATGAGTAAAAATGAAAATATGCAGAAAATTCTCTAGTTGTATGACATTGCTTATCAATTTGATGGAACAAGTGATGTTTGTTATGTTTCGTTTAATGGAAACCTGCACTCTATGGGGTAAAGGGCAGTTTCCTATAGCAATTCCTGGAAAAAAATTATGGCATATCAAGCGGGAGTTTTCTGTATCAATTTAAAAGCGCACAACTGAAAGCTGCAAAAAACGGTATCGTCCTCATTTGTCTTTTGAAGCGCCAAAAACAATCGCCAGCATTTTCCACAAAGCAATTGAACCAACGAAAAAGTCTAAAAGCACCAGGCTGAGAAAATAAAGCAGGGCAAATCAATGTGAAACGGGTGCATGAAAAATTTATACTACGCCCCGGATGCTACGATATTTAATGTTCGCTGTTTTTAACTTTTCCTATTACAAGACTAGTGTTATTGCACATGCGTGGGAAATAATGGCTTTTCTGCTGCTCTTGTTCCCCGATCTCGATGAATTAAATCGGGGCGAAAAAACTAATGGCCAACTATTTGATTTGCGTGCAATCCGGCTGGATCTATTCAGACCGAAATCAGATTACGGACGTGTTTGGCGATAGTCAGCTAGCTTTGCCCAGGCACAGTGCCGAAAACGCAGCACAAATTCGCTTTTATCAGTAAAGCAACAATTTGATTGATTGATATGCAGTAGCAAGCTCTGGTGGCAACAAGAAAAGTTTATGGATATTCAGGAATGTAAAAAATCCACTTTTAAACTTGACCTAGACCAGTAGTTGGCTAACTAAATACAAAGCAGAAGTTTTAAACGAGAAAAAAATAGATAGACAGAAAAGTACATTTTAACCTTTTACACTCGTATGTCACGCTAGATGTGACAATACAAGTTTACTCTAAAACTCGTATGCAACTCTCTCTTTAGAGGGTAACACTAATTAACTATAAAATACCATGAAATATTCGAGATTTCACTCAGCAATAATTTGCGAAGTTTTGTTGGTTTATAAATTTG
Organism: Proctacanthus coquilletti; assembly: GCA_001932985.1. Classification (NCBI taxonomy): domain Eukaryota; kingdom Metazoa; phylum Arthropoda; class Insecta; order Diptera; family Asilidae; genus Proctacanthus; species Proctacanthus coquilletti. The sequence continues at coordinate 111,163 of MNCL01000215.1, read as the reverse complement.
TAGTTTTGCAGTTCTTACACTGCGAACCCAAGTGTGTGCCACACAAGAATTACACAGATTCTTATTTACTGTTTGAATATCGCACTTTTGACTTTAATCACACACTATGAAACTAAATGACAGAATCAAGCACGAAAAATAATACATTTTAGTGTGTTAAAATCATAATTGTATTAATAATACGAACTTATACATGACATGGAAATGGTTCTACGGTTCTTGGAAACCTAGTGAGGGATAAATGTTATTTAAAAAAAATTTAAAATGTTACTTTGTTTGAAAAGATATGAGCAATAAAACCGGTCAGAATTTCCACTCTTGTAATTCCAGGAAAACTTTACCTGAAAACAGATGCGACACTTGATTACTTTCATATGAAATTAAACATCTGAAACTGGCAGGTAGATTTTTTTATTGTTTAGTAACGCATTTTACCTCCTTTCTTTTTCTATAATTTCAAACAATTTATTGTGTATCAAATCAAAGTTTGTATAATTTATTATAACTGATTATGGGATTTCCCTCCATGATTCATATGCGGTGAAAGTGCGGGCCACTCCAGAACATCTATATTTTTCGCCGAAAACCAGGTTTTTTTTTAATTCCGCAGTCTGAATTGTTGAAATATCTCTGATATGCATTCAAATAAATCGTTGATTTTTACTTTGTGTGCAAGAACTTCTAAGTACTTATTTGCACTCTGCCTCTCTTTGGGGATTATTATGTTGCTATAGGTCCCCGATAAGTTATGGATCCCGATGCCATGACAGAACCATTGGTGCTGTGCCGTCGAGATAAAGCCAGCTCCTCTTTTAACAAATCGTGGAAGTATTAGAGGCATCCGTCTGGACCATCCAAATTAAATTTTTTTTTTGCCACTAAAAAGTACTCGGGGTCACTCCTCCTTCCAATTTATGTATCGGCAAAAAAACCTCCGACGAGCCTCTCGATGATGAGAGAAGATTTGGTTTTATCTTGAGTTTCTGACGTTTTAGATGCGAAGCGCCCTTTATTATTCTTTGAACTGTGCGAACGCTTGCACTCACTCGCACTTTAGCGGCTATTTGTCTAGCAGATGCACAAGTATTCGATGTCACCCGCAGAATAGAACGGCAGTGTTGTTCCGTAATAGCCAGTGCTGTTCGAGCCTTTCTGCTTTTCCCATAAATTTCCTTCCTATTTTCACGGCGATTTCGCGGTTTGACAAATTTTGTTCTTCAAAAGCTTTAACCTTTCCCATTTCTTCATTTGTCAATGTCTTTGCAGGTCCCATATTTAACAAAGTATTCTAAAAAAAACTATTTAAAACACATTCTAAATTCAAATTCACACAGATCCTATATCATCTTATATCCCATTCAATGTCGAAAAACTAATGGTGAAAGTAATCAAGGGTCGCACTTATATACCCGTTTCCAGGGTATACCATATTTTTTCCTGGAATTGCAAGAGTGGACAAATTGATCCATTTTATTGCCCATATCTTTTGAAACAAAGTAAGTAACATATATCACTTACTAAGTTTTCAAGAACCGCTCGAGATTTTATGATAAGTTAAAATTCTAGGGTGAGAGTAATCACGTGTCGGGAAATGTATGTGGTATAAGAATTATGCAATTGGAAATTTGTAGAAATAATGAAAGCTTTTTATAAAAATCTAAACCAAATAATATAGTAAATATCACTCAATTAATTTTCATCTATTATTTTTTATAGTAAAGAAATGGAACAATTATTATTTTTTAAATTTCAATTAATAGTAATAATAAATGAACAATTTCTTACCAATTATTTAAGTTTCTTTCGAAAAAATTATAAAAATCTGATTTTTGCCTATCATATTGTGTATTTTCTTTATTTATTTGATTTACTTCAATTATTGTTTCAGATGTTTTAAATGTTCAATGCATTTAGCCCGATTCTGTAAATCGCAACCGACAGAATTCTCAAATCAGAAACTCAACCTGACATCATTCTCAACTCTAGTGTTTCTGTAAGCATGGTGAGTCGGCTGAGAGAAATCTCGATTGAAAAGTAGCAGTTGAGAAGTGCAGTTTTTTATTAAAATTAAATCAATTATATCTAGAAATGAGTCGGAAATTGGTCATTTATAATCTTATTTTAAGAAACATCAAAGAGGCGTATTTCAGTCGCCTTTCAGATTGTTGTGGCAACTGAGACATGTTAAATGAGACATGTAAAAATTTACGTAGTTTTGTAGGAAAAGGAGCAGGTTTTTTTAAATAATTAATTTAATTAATCGGTTTTTGATAAAGAAAAATAATAATATTAATAAAGTAATAAAATAGATATTGAAGTAAAGTAATATTAATTAAAATAATGAGATTGGTATTGGAAAATAATATTATTACTTCGAATCTTTTGTTAATTCACTTTAAGCAACGCAATAGGGGCAAAAGTCCTAACCGAATATTCTAAATACAAAAGTGACAATTAATTTCCCTAATCTAATCTAGCAAAGGTGCACGTGAAAGAAATAATAGCGAAATTGGGTACATTCAATAATCTCAATCACGCACGCGCCACTCACCACGCACTCAATTCCCCGATACAGAAACACAACCTAAGCTGGTTCAGAAGTTCGGTTGAGAATGCCTTGACGTCAACCAGTTACAGAAACAGGCTGATTATCTATAGCCCAGTGCCGGCCTTAGCTGTTCTGTTTTATCACACAGCACTTGAATGAATGTAAGTTTTTTAAAAATAAATAAATAAATAAATAAAGGAGTATTATTGATGTAATCAAAATTAATATATAAAGAAACGGTAATTCTTTTAAATCACACCTAACCCGGCGAGTAAAGCATACCCGACAAATTTTAAAATACTGATTTCAAATTTTAATTTTTATTGAGTCTATAAATAGATAGTTGTGCATTTAAAAACATTTGTAATTCTCATTTACTGTCCCATATACCTCCTATTCTTAATAAGAAAAATATATTTAACTACATAAATAAGTAAAGTACATAAGAAATAAAATTATCATACGCGAATAAAATACGCTCTACCTACCGTCCGGTGAGACATTTTCCACCTGTCGCTCACCGGTTTAAAACACCGGGTTTGGTGTGAAGAATTTCAAAGCATGGGATGATACACAAGCCGGCATTACGTTGTTTAAATTAATAACTGGTGCTCCGCCTTTTTCCTTTTTTTGTACAAACAAAACATCTTTTCTAATAAGTCTAATAAATGAAAAAAACAACTTCTTTTACAATTTCATTGTTCGTTTCGTTAATGCAACTGTACTTATAATTTGATCATGTTTATCGCCCCATCGATTTGGTATAATCTAAAGTACATTTTGAACAATTTCGCGCGTCCGATAATTTTTCTTTCCGGGATACCGATGGCTTGTAGACAGCACCGAAACTTCACGCTTATCGTACCATTTCAATGCAAGCAAGTTACCATATGATTTTTAGCATACCTACGTCGCTCTTTTACTGTCCCAGAAGCAAACTGAAATAGTGCAGGACTTGAATATCAAATATCGACAAATGATTGATGACTATTTCCTAAGTACGGTTGCATCAATGTTACCACGAAATTGCCTGACTCTTTTCTGAAAATGTTTACACTTCGGTAGATAGGCCGGTATATCCAAAACATGTCCATGTACATCCAAAACATATCCTATTATACAATCACGCAACACAAATGATTTAATTCCATATTCTTTTCTTTGAAAACGAAAAGGCTTTCATCAAAATATAAATTTTTTAATGGATAAAAGGACTTTTTGAAGATTTCACGCAACTTGTTATAAGGTTAAAGAATTTTTGTCATTCGGTTTTCAGAATTTTCTAGTTCTTTATTGCTAAAGCGAAGCGTTTTCAGCAATGTCAGATATCTCTCTCGGGTCATATGTCTAGTGAATATTTACGTTCTAATTATTTCATTAGCACTCCAATATTCTTTACGCGATAATCTTTTTACGCGCGACATTGTTAGGGTCAACGCAGAAAACAATACAATTCATTTATCGTCGTATTTTGCCAGATTTTCAACGTGGAAGGTATGCCACTCTTTTTAACTAGATATGGATAGTAATTGTTTCTTCCTTCAACAGTACATGCTACCAGATCCTTAGAAAATAATATTTTGAAATAGTCTCTGACATTGGAAAAACAATCAATATTTTCGGTTGTAATTCCAGAACCTCCCTCGTTAAACATTTATGCGACCACAAAATCCTTTCCCTTAAAAATTCTGAATCTGATGATAAAAATAAATTTCTACGTTACAAAAATTCGTTTTTTCCTGAAAAAGCACGATGTCTTCTTCACTTGAGTCGGAAGTCATAACGCCCATATAAATGCTATAAAATGTTAAGTGAAGTATTAAGCATTAATTATATGTAGAAACACTCCGATATAATTCTACTAACAAAATTCTGAAGAATGAAACAGGGCCGGCCTTAAACAGCGAGCCGTCGGGCGAGAGCTAGCCTGGCCGCCCCTGCCTCTTTTTTCGGCGCTTTGGACATTAGAGCCTTTCATCTTGGCCTCTCATTATGGCCTCTCGTTATGGTCTCTCATTATGGACTCTCAATGCACGAGAATCAGAATCACTCTTCTCTAATATGTGCCAGGACAAGCGATCCAGAGGTCGGATTTGCAATGAACCGAGTAGAAAAAACGAAGTATTGTTTAATTAAAAAAATTTGGTTTCTTCTTTTGATGGGCTCATGGGGACATAAGTACGATGCGGCGCGCAGCCCCCATCTCTGGCGCCCAGGTGACAGCACAGGTTGACACACATGAAGCACGCATTCAAACTCGTTTTAAGTTTGAAATTCATACATTTGGGTTACAAGCTGCAAACGGACATTTTTCTCTAAGCCTAATTCTGTACATACATACACAAATTTTTGGTCCGAAAATGGATTATGAATTGAATTTGATTTTAAATGTGCAAAGTGATAATACAAATTAGAGTACCTCATCTTCTTCAGATATTGGTGCAAGCGATTTGTTACTTGCCTGCACCCGCACGTTAAAAATGATTTTAAAAATATCACATTTAAAAAAAGTATAAATAATAACTAATATTATAAAAACTATAAATAAATATAAAACTTTGCATTTTATTATGAACATTAAGAGTTTAACAACGTAGCAAAAGAGGGAAATTATTTGCAATACATTCGTAGCTATTCTAAAAAAATATGCAGGCAAATGCCTTATCAGTACTGTCAAAAATCAAGTTGAATTACATTTAACATTAACAGTTTATTTAAGAATTAATAATTTTATTTGATGTCTTACCGCTTTAATGAATATTACTCATATCTCTTGCACTTTTTATAATTACAAGATACCCATTGGGAGGATTTCCATCTGTTAAAATTAAGGAAAACGACGAAGTGATAGTGAATTATCTTGATTATTTTGACTGCTCTTTTACTTTAGCTACACTGAAAGAAAGACATTTACCGATATCAATTTGATAGATCTTTCTTAGGACGACGTCAGGTATTTGCTAGTGCAAACAATATTTAAATCCGTTCTGTAGTTTTAAAATGACTTAAATGAATGAATAACTTTTTACAGCCCAGAATTAGTTTTGTCGAAAATATACTCGAAACTTATTGTACTTGTATATAACAGATGAAAATTGATAGTTTTTTAGAACAATTCATGATTTCAAGATAATGAGCGAATACCGCCATTTATGCTTCCATTCAACTTAAACACAACACATTAAATTCCAAAGTTGAAGGTAAACTCGAAAAAAAGATAATGACTGATATTTCCAGGGATGAAAGCTTTGTATAATAATAACATAATAGACAAGCTCCCAAACTATAGAAAGGAAATTTTTACCTCTCGGAAATTTAACAAAATCAAAGAGACTGAAGTAGAGAAGTCACGCCAAACTCCAAACTTTTAATACATTTTTCAGTCTTCTGCTCAAAATTGCCTAAGTCTCATTCAGCAAATCGAGTTCAATCTTCATATCCATCTTCAACAATTATACTGCCACCGTCTGGACAAGGATTACGCCATTAACGTTTTTTGCTTAATCTAAGGCTTTGAAGTAGTTGAAATCGATTTGCATACGTGAAATCGATTTGCATATAAGCATTGAACGAAATTTTATAGAAAAATGTGACATGAATTTGGTTCTACACATACTTGAACACGACATAGCATTTTAAACCTTTCTAATAGATACCAAAAACTATGAAGTGATTAGATGCCGAGAAGATTTGCCTGACATAATATCAAATTTGCTTAAACTGGAAGTGGTCTTTTAAGAAGTTTAGTTTTCACGTTAAGAATTATTACATTCATAAATAGCGCCCGACAATATTTAAAAAAAAATACAAAATAAGAAAACTACATATGAGATAAAATACACGACATTATAAGATACATCATAACGGCACGAAAATTATTTAATCAAAATAATTTTTACGCGGATGAAATTCTAGGCCTCGTATACCTACCTAAGTAAAATACGTAAATATTCAATTTTTTGTCATTGTTTTGCGCCTCACTGAATATACGACTCAGATTGACTTGCAAACAAATGAAATATTGAGCTATTTCCCATCCGTAATTTTCGGCCATTAAGGCCGACACGTATTCTAAGTATCGTTATTACCGTATTTAATATAATCTCAACAAAACATTGCTCAATAAATACTTTTCTTTCTTAAAAGTATCTAAGCAGAAATTAATCAATAATAATATTAAAACGGTATTATTTTGACATGAAGTTCTTTTCTCAATCTACTGCACTTTGCGACCTCATCTACCTGTCATAACGGAAACCTCGTACATTTTAATTAAATAAAAAAAGGGACCTATTAAAAAATTCAAGTCCGTACACTAGGAAACCTGAAATTCAAGAGAATATTTAAGCCGTGATTGCTTGCGGGCAAGGCTATCACCACATCTTGTTAAGTCACACTTCGTCGCCTGAAGTTAATTTGATGCAAAAATAAAAACTGAAGGCCTAAGGTACATCCACCAGTTTTCGGCGCCACTTATCCCCAAAATGGATTGGATGTAATTCAAGCGATGATTCAGGTCTATCCCATCACCGGGTGTCAGTTGTTGTATCAGGGAATTTAAGAGGTCGGAGGCCGAATAACCATCTGCCTTATACCGAGGTCTAGAATGCGGAACTTCCAGGATCGTATGTCACATCGGTCGATGTCGAAAGGTTTCCTAGAGCAAGGCAGCAACTCCAGACGGAATGAGGAATATTGAATCTGTGAAGAGAAGGCGAGTGCCGGCAACATGTGTTACCCGAAGAACTTCTGTTACGCACCCTGTATCCAATTTCAAACCTTTCGGACTACAAGTGGATGCGCTGCCCGAATTTTGGAGCACACAAAGATTTATTTGGGGTCGTGAGCTCTTGCGGATATGCTTACAAATAGGATATTAATGTCAACGTAAAGTGTTTCTGGTCGTGTCGAATTTACACAAAACAAAATTTACGCAAACAGCATGTTTTGAGAATATTCTCTTTCTGCGTGGCATCAGCTGGTCGAAGAAGGCTAATGGATACGACTAAGATTGAGATTGAAACAGTGTTGGGAAAACGAGAATTTAACGAGACAGTGCGACGACCGTAGACCTACTAACTTAAAAAGATTTTAATAAAACTTGCTCGTGCCAAACTTAAAAACAAATTAAACACAGACACACTTTTTGGAAGGTTGTAACTAGCTCTCTAAAGACTGTCTGTACTCTTATTTTAAATGCACTTGATTGCCAAAATTTCGATTAATTTTCTTGCCATATAAAAAATTCCTCAAAGCTAGATGACGTACGCTCGTAAATTGATTTACAACGACCACCCAAATCATAACCTGAATATTTGCCAACTTTTCTTCCAAAATGCAAACAATCGGCTAGACGACCTTGTTTAAAACGAAATTCTCTCACATTTTCGGCTAAATTTATCTCGAGCGAGCAGTCTTAGCAAACGCGGGACTTCCTCCTTCAGCTGAAGTTGTTCAAAAGCGACTAATTTGCGTGGTTTTGGATTCCATTCAAATACAAAATAATATTGAGCAATCTAGCAGAGGTAAATAGTTGTTTTTTTGTTATTGGCAGAGGTGTTTTTTCTAGAATGTGAAACAACAATTAAAAGTGGGAAATGGATGGTAATTAATATATTGGCGATATTCTCGAATCTCTGTTGTCGCTTGGCCTCTATATCCATCCTCTCGCAAGCCTTGACTTTCTTCATACTTACAACCACTTCCTAGTTTCCATCTATTTGCTTCAAAAATAAATCTTTATGAAAACTAATGAATTTTCGGTGGAGTGTTCTTAAATTACTTTTGATTTATAGTCATAAATAGTCAGTATTTTTTTGAACAGCTTGTTTCACAGATCCCTCTTATTTGTCGCAATCACGCTATCATCATGGTGCTTAGAAAATTCTAACAAATTTCCGAGATGGCAAATAATATGCCAAAAAAATGGGAAGTGAGTGTTTTCCTTAATAACAAATATGTGAGGTGATCACATAGTAAGACGAAACTTTTATATCAATACCTAAGTTTATTAATTAAAACGTTTTTCGTAGCCAAGTTTTAGCTATTTTATATTTATTACATGCAAACCTCACAAATAGCTTAACTGCCATAATAAAGTCAATTTCGTTTAAAGGAAGACTTTTTAACTTAGCGCGGTATACGAAATTCAAGAGTATAATCCTAATAAAACCAAGTTTCAGAATAGCCTCAAATTTTAGTAACTTTTAGAGGATTCGGATTCAGAATTATGTACTTTGAAAAATCTATTGTCCATTTCGAGTGTGTAATTTCATCGACGATCCCGAAACAGAAGATTGCCGCAATTAATTAAAAGTTTAAATATTGCACTGAGATTACTCAAAAGCTTGTTTTTTCTTAAGAAGAAGAAGAACGCTTTTTATTTTTAATATTTTATTTATTTGATAAATGTCCATTATTAATGTAAACTTTTCGAAACTTTTGGAGAAGGTAATGTAATAAAGCGAACACTTTTGTTTTAATATGAAATATTTCTATTGTCGTAAGGATTGTAAACGAGAAAAACAGTTAAAGGAACATGTTCATGCATTCACGACAGTTAACAGCGGTTCCTTACAACTTTCATATAAAATTTCCAGATTGTCGACTAGAGTCAACAATAAAAATTATGCCTTTTTAAATTTCGTCCAAATATTTGGAAAGGTTGATCTTTAGCCGCGAATTGTTGCAGGTGCTTGGACAAACATTTTCACAAATACAGAAAGGTGTAAAGTTTTTATAAGTTTCATACTTCTCAAATCCCATATGTAGTAAATATAAAAAAAAAATTTATTGGATACTTTATCCTTTCTTTTTAAAATGGGTACTTGTGTATGAAGGGCACAATTTATAAGAAGACTAGATATGTGAAGTATGATGTGATATTTTATTATACTTTTTTATTGTATTTTAAAGCTTATGAATCGATTATTTTGAAATCAAGTATGTTAATTAAGTAGTTGTCCATGTCTGCATTCCATTCAAACTTTTTCTTTGTTATTTTTTGTTGCACTTGTACCATTGATTCACTAATTTCGAAAGAAAAAATTAAAATGTGATCATTTTCCATGTATTTGATGTCCCTGAGTACTCTTCATTTTCCTAAATTCAAATTTGTTGCCAATCATGCCGAGATGTAATTCAAGTTTGGCTTTAGATTTAAAAATTCGCAGTTCCTTACAAAAATTGCAGTTTAAAAATTGTAATATTGTCATTGAAATCCAAACATCGCGTTATTTGAGTAAATTTTGAGAAACACTTGTGTTTCATTAATTTAATATGCGTACTTTTCTTTCGCACTCTGTCAATTGCGGCTTGACAGCATTTGAGAGTTCGTTAGTAGTTTATTGCTCCAATTTTAGGCGTTTCATTCTTGAAAATTGCTGCTTTTGGAATTTATTTGTATTTTTGTTTTGGTTAACTACATTAAACTAATAATTGGCAATTATCTTAAAAGTGCCAAAATAAATTAAAATTTAAAATAATTTATTTTTGAAAATTTGTATGCATATAAGTATCAAATTTTTGATATGATCTATTAAAAGGAAAAGAAATGGCCAAAGTAGTTTTTTCCTAATGTGCATCATTATATCGTTCCTCATAAATGTCGCATTTTTTGACGTAAATTACCCACAATATTTACTAGCTTTACCAAGCTCCCTTTTACTTCAATTAATGACAAAATAGCTCATATGAAACTATGATAAGAAAAGGTAAAAATTTGGTGCTTTATTGTTACCATTCAAAAATCAAAATTCTGAGTAGAATAACTTTTTTAATAGTAACGTTGTAGCCATTAATTTTTTCTTAGCTTAAAACTAAAATTAATGCTTTTAACATTTTTAATATTTTAACGCTCGAGGCACTCACGATTTGTCTTGATTTTTATTTACAGTCTTCCAAGGGGAACTGTTTTTTTTTCACTTTTAGGAGTTAATTAACCACAAATATAACAAAATAAGTTAGGAAAATTTACACAAACGGGCGGCATTTTGTAGATTTATGATCTATATGTTTTGTTTGATGATTTTTGTATACAACCAAGAGATATAGTTGTAAATACCCCAAAAACCAAAACAAAACAATACTCGAATACGCGAATCACTGTTCGCGATATTGGTGAATCGTTTAGTGCTGTATAGTGTTTTATATATGTTTATATTTTTAGGTACGTATTTTATAGAGCCTTCTATGGCAAACAATTTTCCAATTACATTTTATAATTTTATATCGTATTTTTTAACTCAGTCACGTTAGCATTACTAATGGAGTCCATTTGGTTCATCTTGAAATCCGAATTATATTTCACGATAATATTAGATAAAAGCCTTTTTGGTATCTATTTTCTGCGATTCCATAAATACGGGTTAGTCCTATCATGATTCTACACAGAAGGTTCTGTTTCTTCCAATTTCTAAAGCCATTTGACAGAGGGGCCTTTGGCTATACAAAAAGACACAAGATATTACCGGATACCGTTACCCGATCTTGAGGAAGGTCCGGCAATCACCGGAACAGTAACGAATTACGGAGAACTGTGTAGCCCATTCTGAACCGCATATAAAACGAAAATTTTACGGACAGATGGGTCCTTCGTCCGCAAGCATTGTCATCACCTAAACTTGATTGCTGGTTTTCTTTGTCCTTCGGTCCATGTTCCTGTTTATATCAATTCAATTCTTACTCAAAGCGACCAAGATGGACGGACGGATAGACCGTATTCCTGTTGCCATACTGACATCTTACTTAAAAGTTCAATGAACTCCTTAACAGACGAGCGGGTTGAACTTCTGGGCCACACCGTCATGTCCAACTTGTTTGACAAATTGCTGTCTTGTTGATTTCGGTGATTCGGACTGCAAACGTAACGTAAACAAACCGACCGAAACTGAAGGATTTTTTGTTTGACTTTGTCCCATCACAGTGGGTCCGATTACAACTATCGAAACCGCACCTGCATTCGCCGGGCTGCATGCCCGGCTGCGCCCACGGGAAAGTTTTGTTCTGTGGAACACAAGAGGCAAGCCAAGCTGCCAAAACCAATCGATGAATTTTATGCTTTCACGGATTCCCGCGAAATGGGGTTAAACAGGAAACTCGGAACAGCTTACAATAAGCTGGGATCAGATACGAGGCGATAACCTCCATCCTGGTTAATCTAAATAATAAATGGTTAATAAATGCTTTACTTAATACACTGCATTTTATCGCATATGTGATAGCTCCACCAAGAGCTTTCCATTGTAAACATTTTGTAAGTTGAACCAGGGCGTGTTTTAGTACTGTCCCAATTTCTATTTCGCACGTTCTTTTTTGTCGACCCTCGAGGATATTAGGTACATACCAAAGTTCAAATCAAGACCTTTTAAGGGGAGCTTCTATTTTATTACGTTCCGAATATTGTTTTTGAAAATATATTAAAGTTAGCTTTATTAAGCTGCATATGCATTTAAATATAAAGAAGGTGCCACATCGTTATTTTATGCGTAAAAACTGATGGAACTTTAAGAAATTCGAGAAAAAGGTTTTGTCTTATTTTATAAATTTTAAAAGTCATTCACTTGTGTAGACTACGCAAGCCTTTTTGTAATCATTGTAAAAATTAATCTTAAATATTTTTATATGGCACATATTCTGCAAATATTTTATGGCGGCATCAGATGTACATTAAAAATTGTATCGTAGATGGAATTCAAAATTTGTTCGAAATACTTTTGCGATGATAAACTGGAACATTTCTCTTCGTATGTAGAAAATAACTGAAAAAAAATCAAAGAGTTTTTTCTGCAAGTTAATTGTACGCAAAACATATCAATCTTATTTAGTAGATATATTTTCGCTAATAAAACAGTTTCAACAGAAAATAAGATAATGAACCTTTTTGCACCGATTTTCTTTCAGGCTTTAACATTTATTATATATATGTAATTGTTTTTCAAAAACAAAGTATTTCATAATTTATCTCCAAAAGATTTTTTGAATGAATTTATATATAATATTTTTAGTAATTTTTATCTTCATTTTCAATATATCCACCATGAAATAGCTTTTAAAATACGATGCTTGAGGTTCCAAATCTCTATAAAAATATTTGTCGGCCTGAAAATCTTAAACAACTGCGAGAATATCGCTTCCGAAACTGAGATATTTTCCTTATATAAGACTTTTCACAAAAATGGCGTCTTCAAGTTCTATTTGCAAGAATTTTTCTGTTTTTTAAAACAAAATTCTTAATGATTTCGTATAACTTTTATTGTTTTCAGTACAATAATTAGAAATTTTCCGTACACTCTAGCTTGGAGTATGAACCCTTATTGCGTTATTATCTACTGCGTAAGGAAAATTGCTCGAGGTTAAAAGACAGCCACAGAAATTCGCATACGTACATTTATCACAAGCGATACAAAACTTTACCCGGAAAATCGCAGATTTCTCATGTTTTGTAACTGAGGTAATCTTGTGAGCCGTGCTCATCCATAATTCAACGAATTGTAATCGAACAAGGCAAGCGGCAGAAGTATCCATCTTCGATGCGAGGAGAAAACCAGCACTCAGCATCCTATCCCCCGCATAATCGGAGACTTCTGCCAAATATTTACCAAACCATTACAAGCAAATTCAAGAATGTGTTCAGCTCGCTGCTACCGCTCGCAAGTGCTTCGTTATGGTGCTAGAAATCAGGTAAAAGGCTGTAGGCGTTTTGCTAACCGAAATTGGGTGTTGCTAAAAGCTTTAGGTAAATTGCTCGCACAGTGCCAATTGCTAGAATGTACACGCCATGGAATTTGTCTTAATTTCTTTAGCTATTTTCAAAGAATGTGTGCTCCCTGATATCTGGTGCTCGTGAGCAGGGCTTAGGCCAGACACATACCTTTATTCTCCTTAAATCTGAGGCAATTCACACAACACAAATGAAACATATGTATACGATTGATACAGCATAATTAGTAATTACGATAAAACCAATAAAAAGTAATAGTAACAGCCATAATTATTATTATATAATTATATTATATTATTAGATAGTGATAGTGAAAATGAAATTTCACTTCCACTAACTAGTCAGTGTAAAATAACATGACACTACCACTGATTCTTCACTAGTATGTCCTTAATCCTCTTTTACAAGAATGTAGTTATAAACTACATCAAGTCTTTAAAAGTAGTGCCACTACCACTGAAATAGTTAAATATAATTAATTGTATTAAACTAGTACCTGCTTTGCCCCTAGACGCTTTTTGATAGAAAGAAGAATCACCTAAATCGGTCAAGAATTGCGACCTGTACCGTGTCCTCATACGGATGGAGACAAGAAAGAAGAAATATCTTAAAAATTAAAAAAATTGGTGTAATTTTTTAAAGGATCTCCTCCTTCCTAGAAGCTGTATTAAAAGTTCATTATTAGTAAAACTACCCGAACTATCACTTCTATCGTCAAAACTCGAGGCTGGTGGGCTAGTCGACAATAAAGCACACGACCGCGGGTGTGCAACTAAAACACTGGCTTTTTGATGCTTTTCTAAATAGTGTAACAGGTTTTGTTTTCACTTTCACTATTATTGAATGATGGATGATGTACCTCCATATAAATTTCATCCTTTAATGGTGACTGGCTTAAGTTTTCGTATTCTTCTTGATGACATAAAATTTTTAACACGGCAATCACAGTTTGATCAGTTTTAGCAGTTGTACGCTAATGATCAGGTTGATATTACAAATAATCTTAAAATTATTAAACTAAATTAAGACGAACAGAGTGGAATTCGGTCAAGCAGAATTGAATCTGTTTTAAGGACGGATGGTACCTAGGTTTAATTAAACCGCTTTTCCCTGCCCGTTGCGTACCTGTCATGCGTTAGGTCATGCCTCATGTGCCGTCAAGTTATCCATCCTTTTCTTATATATTTTGTTTTATATATCAAATATTTAAAAATTTCATTCCTTTTTCAAATCTTAATTTGGATTACCGAAAATATCAGTAATTGTAAATATTATAGTAAATGAAAACTAATTTACAAAGGGTTTATTTAACCAATTTGTCAAAACTTCAAGAATTTTAAAATTTTACATTTTACAATTTAAACTTAATGAGGTATTAAAATGGTTCGAATTTTTTCGGAATTATCCTTTATGTTAGATTCCACACAAGCTACGTCGATAATAAATTCCATACCAATCGATTTTGTGATTAAAAAGTTATTAGAAAATAATTAAATTATTAATAGAATATTCCAAGTTTTAGTATTTTGAGAAATCAACTATTTTTAGCTATCTCAATAAATGGAGAAATTACAAAATTGCGGAAAATTTGAAAGAAATACGTTGAATACGTTCGAATTGTAAATTGTTTAGAAAAGTTACTATGGAATAAATCTACAATGTAATGACAAACGTTTTGAATCGATCTCTACTGATTTGTATAAAATTTAGGGAACTTAAAACAATTGATCGTTTTAAGTTGTATGTATGAGCATAATGTCGGATTCATTTATGATTAGTAACACTATTATATCTATGGAAATAGCACTCCAAATTAATTGCTTCTTAACTGATGTATCAGTAAAGTCAAAGTTAAAAGGAATTAAATATAACAGCAAAAAATTTTATTTAATTCCTTAACGGAGTATTTTGGAGAGGGGTGTTGGAGCGAATATTAATCAGGACATTTCAAATAATTGCTGTGCGTATGTTTAAACTGATTTACGCAATGACCCTTTCTATTCCCACTTTTAAGCATATTCAATGGTACCTTGGCTATTTAAGCACTTTTTTTTGTATGAACCAATAAAGACACTAAATAGACTTTTATACACAAATAATATAAGCAACACTTACCTAATGCATAAATTTTTAACGGAAATCGGAGAAAGGTAAAAGTAATCTCGCATATTTATATTCACATTTTTTGCCATTTTCTCGGGCAGGTGATGAATCCCCTTCGTATGTGAGGGCTTTCGAGTTCTTCGAACGTTTTGCAAAACGATGCTGAGGGGATTGAAATAAGTGGACATCTGACGGCGATAGATTTGGTGAATATGCCGGACGTGGAAGAATTTCTACCTCATTGAATTAAGCAAATTCTCCATGATTCTTCTTCGATGTGCTTTTGAGCTGTCCAGATATACGAGTTCAGACAGGTTAAAGTTTCCACTTAACGCCGTTGAAACCACATTTTACATACTAAAGTACTTAATACATTGCGTTTTTTCTACCTGAAATGAGGAGGTCAAACTGTGTTGTTTTGGAGACTCTTGTGTTAATTGTGTTAACGTTTTGTTAATTGTGTTAACCATATTTTACACCTTTATGGCTTAATGGATTGATATTAAATTCTATTACATACATGTTAAAAATAGTTCACAATTGAATCGTATATTTGAGAAACCCCATAAGTCAGTGCGTTAGTAATTGAAGAAGAAGTGACACATAATTTATTCATTATGGAATTTCTCAAATAAACGATTCAATTGAAGTATAATTTAGACCGAGAATTAATTTGTACATCTAATACAATCATTTGCTATGTTCCTATGCAAAGTTGAATCCGATTGAACTCGAGTTAGCGCTCATGGGAACGGGAATTGAGTTTTTTAATTAAATCCAAGTTAACTCAACGAAACCAATCGGGTTAAGTTGGGTTTGGTATATTTATTTGTTAGAATAGTATACGTCAAGTAATTATCATTAATGAAACAAGTATAAGTACGATTTGCTCCCATTCACGTTTAAAATGAAATAATAATAATAGAGCCCAATATGATCTAAACCATACGAAACTGAATATAGACATACTTTAGGGAATTCAATTGAATATATTTTAAATAACGTCACTATATCGACTACAAGTTGAAACTATCATGTAATATAAAACATAGAAACAAAAGATTGTTGAACCGTTTCTATAGTATGGTTGGTGTTTCTATGCTAATATAGAAAAATATCTGGGAATCCAAAACATTAAATAATTTCGTTTCGTGTTTTAACAGGAACACGTCTATATCCATATTCCAACATCTTACAGAAATAAGTGATTTTAGCTATAAACTCTTTTATCAGTGTAACAGTTCCAAGGATACTACTGCTTATGCTGTGACTACCGATGCACATTAAGCTTTTTATGCTCAGAATTAAAACGTCCTTTTTTGGTTGGTTAAAATAACACAATTGTCCCTAGTCTGTGCGGCCATTATTCGGAACTCTTAAGGAAGTACGTGCTTTGAATTTGTCTATGGGTATCATAAAACAGAAACATTCGCAATCATTGCTATACGTTGCTTTGTCACATGTAAATAATTTTCGAAGAATATGTATGCAATTACTTGGCCTTTTAATACGGCCACAAAAGTTAAGGTTTCATATTATACCTCAAAATAGAATTTTAAATTCCTATCTTGTTTACAATTTAAAAAGCACTGTCGGTTTAATAAATTAACGAAAAAATATAATAAAGTAAAAAGTGACAATATGTCTTTGACTTGATTAAGTAATGGTAAGGATGCCAGTACGTTTTTTTTAAAAAACGATTTGTGAATAGCACCATGATTCATGACTCGGATGTTATCTTTGATTTAGATTTATGCAGAAATACAGGTTTTTATTCGAAACTACCTATACACAATCACATTGGATCTTTGGACCTGTGATTGAGTGCTTTTGAACTTCAATTCATAATCTAAAACGAAGACATTTTATAATGTGTTATGCAACTCAATGACTTGTATTATGGGTAATCAAGAATTCTCTCATGACTTTTGAAAAACTCAAGGAACGAATTAAAGTAAGACCAGTAAAATTTACATGTTTATATTTATGAAACCAAAAGAAAACGAAGACCAAACACAGTCGCACAGGGGTGTTAAAATGTTTTAATACTTCCAGTTTCTTTTACATTTTATTTTTATCATTCATTATATTACAAGACGTCCCATCAAAAAATGACTACATCAATCATTTTCCATAGATATCTCCGGTGATAGGGAGGAATCTGCGCATTTATCTTTTAAACTGTTTCTGTGCAAAAATTCGTCCTTCTGAATTAGCATTTTTGTGATATCATCAAGCCCCTACTGCCTACATTGTCTCTTTAATTTGGCAGCATTAAAAATGCTTCACTTGTTCTATCACAATACAATAAAATCTTCGAGAAATCTTTCACGAAATTACTTTGTCATGAGCAAACATTTTTTCGTTGAGACTTCTTACAATTCCGCTGGCTGTCGGTACCCATCTGGCTAAATAATGGCAGATTCCGGTCTCGAACACAGCCATCATCATATCTTCCCTAATCCACCGGTTCTTTACTCATTTCACTTTTATCTCTTGAATATCGAAAAGCATCACCTTAAAATTATCAAATGTTGGAAGAAAAGGACGCATCCAACACATCTAACAGAAGAGACACAGGCAGAGGATGTCTTGAAATAAAAGAAAAGATTTTTATTTCCAACGCGAAGGAAGTCACGTCTGCCATAATTTCGACGAGATAAGGAGGCATTGGGCTCTTATCAGAGGAGAATATGAATCCCTGTGTGGCTCCTTTCTAATACTTTACGAATGATTGTGCAAATAAGTAGCAGAAAAGGAAAAGGAACAATAAAAACATTAGTTTAACATGGAGGTGATGGGGCGCTCTTGTACAACACATAAATTGCTAAAACGTGTCAACATCTCTCTTTCCACACAAATTCTGAATTGAAGTAGGTAGGTCTAGGCTGTGGTTTTGGGTTTATGAGCTAGTTTATTGGCACTCCGTATTCTTTTATTGACGCTGAAATGAGTGAAATTTTGCATGAATTTTCCATGTAAAGCAGTAATTGTATCGAAGAATTAAGTGAAAGTATCACGGATCTTTCTCTTTTAAAGGATTGACTTAGAGTTTTTGTAGTATAATTTACTCACACTCCACCATTACCTTATATCATGCTATTAGAACTGTAAATGCATTCTATTATTCAATAAAACTCAAAATGCTCATTTTCATAGGAAAATCTAGTACATTTCGCTATTTATATCTGAATCGGATATTTGAGAAACCCCAAAAAACTAAAACACTGTTTCCTGAACTTTTATAAGTTTAATAAACCGTCTTCATTCAAATTATGTTAAGATATTTTATAAAGTTCTTTTGTCCATAAACCAATTTAACCAATTATTTTAAATTAATTATTAACGGCATGACATACAACGCATGATACGTGTTACAAACACCTAAGTAATAGAACGTGGCGTAATTACACTTGATAATTGAGATAGCATATAACATAACAAATCGTACTGACAAGTAATGTGACACCGTAACACGTGACCCATGTCACAGGAGAAAACAAAATTAAGAAGAATGCAGCACAGATAAGAAAAAAATGCATACAATTTGCATTTAAAATGAAACATCCTTGCGCTATACCTGAAAGCAGTCAGAATAATCAAAGATAGTTGAATTTTTAATTTGAATTACTTATATTAGATCATAACTTTAAACTTTTTTTTTTAAAAGTTATGAAGGTAGATGATTGAGGAATTTTTAATATTGTATGATTGTGTATCTGTTGCGTTTAAAAAAAAAGTGTTTTGTGACTAATTTTAGACTCTTAAATGCCATCATAATATCAGATCCGGGGAACTATATACATAAAAATACACTTAATAAATTTAAATCATGTTTAAAGCCGGTACAAATACAAAACAGAAAATTCTTACACGTTGGGGAATTTTCATTAACTGAGGTCGGAGACCTTGTTATTCTCAAATAAAAACCTTTCCTTTGGTTTTCTATAGATTTATAAAACGTGCAGTGCTTTATTGAGCCTTTGTACTCCAACAACTCCGTTCCTATAAAATTGTGATTTTCTCATCATAATTTAGAAAATTGATGAATTTAAGCGGTGAAATTACTTGGTAAATTTCGTACACGTACTTTGTGCTTAGTGTTGTTTTTTTTGTGCAAAATTATTGAGATATATTTGCTGACTTCAGTCTTGTTTTAGTATGAATCAGACGATACATGTTCAAACCCATTAAAATATACCAAATGAATTGAAGCTATCTTTCATTGAATTTTTGTTGTTGTTGAGTTAGTTTCATGGAAACGAACTCAAACGCAGAGGAGTCAGAAGTCTCGAGTAGGGTGGCGTTGTAGCGATTCTGAACATCAAGTAAGACGGCACGGCCCGAATGGTCGTTGTCATCGCATTCCTTAATGTGAACGGTGGTGCAGCCGAAGGGAAATAACTTTTAATCGAAAATGCTGGCAATAAGGCTTTTTTAACTTTTTGGAGTTGAGGAAAATTTTAATATTTTTCTTGCTTATGGATTTTTGTAACGTTTTGGTAATAGAGCGGCAAGCGCTTTGTGGTCCGTTCAAGGTTAGATGGGTGTAATGTTGGTGGAGAAAGCAAAAGGGCGAGAAACAGCGTTAGGATCGAAAGTAGTTTATGGAGTAATTAGGGCTTAAGATGGGAAATACACCACGAGTTAATATAAAAGGGGTAGCTAAGTAAATAAATAATTCATTCGACGCTATATGGAATGACATATAAAGACTTCGTGGTGTTTGTCCAAGAGCTGATTTAGAAGGATAGAATTAGTGACGAGAACTTCTTGTTGAACTGAGATCATTACTTTAGTTTCTGTTTTCCCATCGATAGAGATGGACTTGCTGCGGAAGTAAGCAAGGAAAAGTCTTAGATAGCCAAAGATACGGTGTTTGTGGAGACGACAAAGCAAATAACCCCCATTAGTATACTGGGCAAACTGCACGATTGGGGGTAGCAGGCGATCAGCGAATGAAGGATGAGTGGGTGTGAAAGCAGAAGGGACAGTCGAGTTGAGAGTGTGAAAGTAAAGAAATTGGAACACTCTACGAAGGTACTAAAATTATGGTTCAGAAAAGCTCCCATTTTAAAATGCCAGTAAATGGAACTTCGATTATTGGGCTTGGCAGTGTGACGGAAAGATTGGCGGCTTGGTTTGGTTGGGTTATTATAAGCGGCAGATTTGAAAAAACTGAGATATTATTATTTGTTGTTATGTTATTGTTGTTTTTAGAGTTAGGCGTAGGCTAACACTGATGTTAGCGATGGAAAATTCACGTCGCTAGTACTGAGAAATACTTGGCATAGTCTCAAGTAGTAGATGGGGATATTTATCTTTATAGCTAAATTCTGATGATTGTGCCTGGCGTGGGATTTCTGTTTCGGAGTTGATACATCATCATCTTCTGTGAAAGAATCCTCCTAGTTTTCTATCTAGCATTGCCCAAATTGGTCCCAGCAAGATCATGTCGATTGTAGTCTTGAAGGTTTGAATTTTGAAATCAAGGGTAAATAGTAAATCAACTAAATTCACGGTTGAATTCTCTACGCTATTACTGGATAAAATATTTCCTAAAGCATCAAGCTGGATACATCTTGAAAATTACAGCCTTTTGCTATAGCTTTCTTTAAAAGTTACATAACAGATCATCTAGGGTCACAGTAGAACTCAAAATTTTCGAACTAAGAAGATGGAAAGACGGAAAACGTTTGCTTTAAATATGCCTCGGAAACTGACCACTGACTTGATGACCTCTGAAGCCTCTTCGATTGAATTATAAAGGTTTGTTCCCGTAGCGAAAAATGCTCAGATGTTTATAGCGGCAATGGTACTAACTTAAAGGGTGCTCGGCGTGTATTATCGGATATGCATAAACTCCTTCAATAGCATTTTCAGTTACCTTACTTCGGAAGTCTTTGGAATGTTGTCAAGCCGATAAAGCAGCATCTGAAAATATTTGTGGACCTATGAAGAGCTGACCTTATTAACCGAAAATTGAGGTATTCGAAACCTGACGCAACTAGATCCTTTGATTTCGCAACTAGATCCTTAGATTTTGCCATTGTATATTTAGGGATTTTTGGGAAAGTTGGTGGTGGTAGGTAACTCGAATTCACGTACACGGTAAGTTAAATATAATTCTTCACAACTTTCTATAACTACTAAGCAGCAGTGGACTAAGTTTTTAATTACTCGGGTAAGTGTACCTTACTAGGAAACTTTACTTTACTTTAATTGCTTTATAACTTTTCTTCTTATCAACTTATTGGCGCGATGGTCTTATCACAATTGACTAGCACTGCCTCCGTTAAGAAAGGTTGATATGATGTTATTAGTTAGTGTAATTTTTATCGGAAACAAATAATCAAAAGATTTTAATATTTTTTATAAAATTATCTTCTGTTTGAACTAAGAAAATTTTTAAAATATTTATATAATTTATATTTTATAGGATAATGAAAAAAAGGAAATATGTTCACTATCAAATTCGATTTTTGATAATAAAAAAACAGTAAACATAAACTTTTTCAATTCTTTTAATTTAAATTGAATGAATAGAATGCAATTGTCTTTTAACAAATTTGAATCAGTTTGATTCGTCAAATAGTATAGTGTATTATCATGTACGCATGTTTGAAAAATAAGGTCTTGAGAAAAGTGCGTTAAAAGTATTCGTTAATGAACACTCCTCTTTAAAGAACGAAACCTTCGTCTCCCCATCATGAAACATTCAGGGCTGGACGGTTTAATCTATGTTATTATTGGGATCGTTTAACTCACCAATTTTTAAAATAATACCCTGTACTACTGACTTAAATTAACATTTCAGAGCGACCCGACTGTTTAAGATTATATCAGTTATTTCAAATTAATTGTATGATTATTTACACCTAATAATTACATCGAACTGTTGACTATGTATTGTTTATTACACACTACTATTGCATTACTTTTTGCTTATTTCCCATTGCTTGTATTTCTATTTCTATTTAATTTATATTATGTTAATTGATATGTGTTACAAACTTTCACATTGTATAACGCTGTCCTTGTAAATCGAACTACTCCTCATTCATACAATTCTAACACTTGTCCACTTCGATCCTACACACCGAGGAGAGAAGTCGGCATTAAAATATTAATTGAAAACATATATTATTTCATTCATTATTTTTTGCCTTGTGATTTTGCTAATTTTAATAGAATGAAAGCACTGCGAATTTGTAAGTAAACTGCTAAGCATTATATTTTAACTTTTCATGTCTAAGATTTGGACTTTATAAGGCAGGATACATGAAACATAGTGCATCACACAAGGAAAAGAAATTGAAACTACGGACACCTAATTTTGTTCATTTCTTCGAAGACCTCATGCTGTAGAATTTTGTCCTCATAATAATTTATGTTTATAAGATTAATCTCCAAATATAAAGATATTAAAACACGATTATTAAAACAAGTCTCGTATATGTGTTCGCAAGTTAATGTTTTTTGATCTTGGGGTTATTGGGATTTATTCGGCCAAATTTACAAAAACTAAAAATATATTTAAGAAACTCTAAAATTGCACGGTCTTAAGTTTTCATTCTTAAAGTCACAGATATCATAAATTGCAATTTATATTGACTTTTAATAATTTAATTGTGTTGAGAAATACTATGCACTCAGCTTCAATTATTACATTTATACCGCGATTCTCAACCGATTTCAAACAGAAAAGGTTATCAGTTCGTCTGTGTATATCTTACTAAGCCGACCAGTATTTATGATTATGTTTTTATTTGAATGTGAATACATCACAAGTATTCCTATATGAATTTTTCTAAATTTCTTCCGATATTTTTTGAATTTTAATTTTTTTTATATTTTACAATCATTTTAAGTTCGCTTAACATTTTTTTAGCAATTATCTCCAGATTTACTAGACTGGTTTGAATAAACCCTTTTTTACATGAAAATATATCGTTTATTGGGTCTGTCTCTATATTGTATTTACGTTTATGCTGTCCATAGGCATAACCTTGCTGTTTGCAAAGTTGGATAGACCTACATGTGCATATATGGTAACATTCTTTTCGTTTTTACATAAAAACAGTTTTATGCGAGTTTAAGCACTTTAGGACTTCATCTGCTTATTATTTTGGTTACTTTCACACATCAAACCTACGCTTTAACAATTAATACTGCAGTTGTTTTAATCCAAAATCAATTTTTAATCAAGAAACCTCATTTAACACAAAGCCCTTAAAAAGAAAAAAATTAACATTTTAAAAATATATATTTCAATACGTACCTTAATATTTAAAAGAGATAATGGACGTCGGCACGAAAATCGCATAGCTATAATACTTTTGTTTTGGTACAACAGATTTCGGTGTTAGTTTTCGCCTCGAATTTTAATACAGACCCCTAAATCTTTTTTATTCAAATCATTTATTTTTGTTTTTCCTGAGTGTACAGATGTTTTAGTCTCCCTTCTGTCCCATACGTATGTCCACTTTGCAATAATAAAACTGGAAATGAAGAATTTTTTGTTTCTTATATATAAATATATATAAATTTCCTTAGCAAATTTATTCAAAATAGTTCGCCTCCTCGATTTCAGGTGCAAATTAATTTGCCTGTTCCTTAATTATACTACTTTTATAAAAATTATAACTTCGAAACTTGTCTCTCTATAACCTTATATACAATTTGAACCCTTTGAAATAAGGATTCATCCTTGATCCTCCAAATATTCAAGAGCAAAACACTGGTTACAATTGACGATTTTTAAATTAATGCTTTAGGCATTTCTTAAAGTTAACTATAATTGGCCTTATTTGCAACAAAATATAGTACGAATTCTTTTACCTGTCTGTATAGTTTTTACTAATTTTAATTAAGACTGCGATGCCACAGCACACATTTTGTTACTTCGATTTGGAATTTGTTTATCTGTACTTTGTGGGAGATCTGAGTACAAATTTTGTAAGATGCAATAAGCGTAGGTATGTTGAACACTTCCCTAATTTGGTATCTTAAATGATGATATGTCATGCTATTTTGAACCCTTAATTTCGTAAGCACAAAATGTTTTCGAAAAAGGGACTATTAAATCATAAAACAATTGCCTCCAAATTGTTTATTCAATTAAAAGCGCGAAAAATTCCCTATCGATTGAAAATATTTATGAGTATTTTTGCGAACATCAATCATTCATCTTAAAAGCAACAACATATGTTTTTTGCTTAAGTAATGAAGAGCCGAATGTGCTGGTAAAAGTGTTAAATTTGCTCTGTACTATATGAAAAAATGGTCTTTGTTTAAGCTTAAAGAATGTAAGATTGTACTGATAAGAAACCAATAACAACGATTTCCCTAATTTTGCTAAAAGATGTCTTTATTACTTCGACTATTACGAAAATGTTAAGTTAACTTGAATGAGGTACCGAAATTAGCGTCGCGTCATTAATTTCTTCGAGTAGCTGAGGGAATTTGACGGCACTATTTACTTGTTAATCGACAGTATGATTAATTGCTAAGGAGTTTTTAATTAGCGACCTCTCTTGCTACTGAACAATATTTTCCGAATATTCGCTATTACTTCTCATTTTCACGTTTTATACAAAACATGGACTGGTAAACCAAAAATGCTCTTTTCCTTTATGGGAACATTTTGTGTTTTACTTTCGGAATTATTAATTGTAGAGGTATTGGGCTTAATATAACACAGAAATAAAAGCAGTATCTCTTGCTCATAGCCAAAATGTTTCCTTAAAATGCGAAAATGGCAAATGGAATTTCAACGTAAAAAATTGCATAGGTTAGAAAGATTGATTTCATTGATTACTCAATGAAATATTAAAGCGCAAAATTGAAACTGATAGTTTATTCACACATTAAATGGTACATAATTAGCAATGAATGAGATAATCTATAAAAGCATGTATAAGCATGTAATATTGTTTTAAATCACCATTATATTGAATATAGTGGGAGTTTATGCCTTTTCAGAACTAATAAACCCAATTTAAAATGTAAGGTGAAGTTAGAAAATTCATTTAATAGACTTTAAAATAAAATACTAGACCAACTACTCAATTTGAAATGCTAGGATTAAATCGCCATCCAGTTGAGGTTGAGGGATAGTGCGAAAAAAAATTCCATGGAGCCAACAAATTTTATTGTATTTTTATTGTATTGTTATCATAGCTATGTTTAATATAAACGATATTTCAGATCATTAAAAACATTATTTATTTAGATCATGCGAATGAGTTATCGACATTGTCACAGCATCGAATTAACTAACTGATTTCAGGTTAGCATGGTGCTGTATACAAAGGAACTTATAGAGGAATCTATAGTGTTGTGTGAAAGTTGTAATATTTGCTTTTATAACTAATTCCCTGAATAGCGGATGTTAGAAACTAACACAGTCGATATGAGATACTTTTCGCAGGTCTCGCTTCAATAGTCATCATCTCCACTTATTTCATCTTAATCTCTTGCGTATAAGTTTTCTTTTGTCCTGAAGAACGTGTATCATCACTTCACTGAGATTTCTAGCTATGTGTATTGGATTGCATGTAAGAGTAATAAATTGCGCACCAGTAAGACAGTTTTATGTGATTGCCTGCCTGGCAGGACAATGTGTTTACTTAGGTAATGGATTAACGGCGATTTTCCGCTAAAATTGTGTCTATTTTTTGTCCAATCATTGTAAAAGGATTTGTTACAATTTATGACAAAGTAAATGTTATTAGGAAAGAATCGGAAAATCGGGAATTATCAACATATAAAGTCCTTTTAAAGTTTTCACACATGTTATAATATTATGAAAAACGTTCGTCACGTATCTTAGTAAGATATTACAAAAGAGAGTTAACTAGAGACGATGAATGTATGCTCTCAAATTTCTTATCCGTCATAACTGACATTATTAGCTGGGTCCACATTAATGCATATACCAATGACTGTGCAAGAATACACAGGAATTTGTTTGTGGGGCATCCTTTACTATCCTGACTTTCCTTTCGAATTTGTGCCTGTGACAAATTCTATCATCTTTTAACATGTCGTTGAGATCGGCTCATCTCTTTATGCATTTCACCAAACTGCCATTCCAAACTTGAGAAAACTTTTACTCAAAATCAATCGTCAAAGTAAATTCGATAGTGCCACCGGTCAACTGAGTATTGCTTAATTACGCTGTAACCGATCCTTTAACAATGCGTAATTTTACTTTTGACGTAATTTAGTGTTGATGTATATGACAACAAGCACAGTATTCAGACACCCGCTCCATATTTTCTAAAGTCTCGTATTCGTCCACAAATTGGACGTATTGCTGTTCCAAATCGACATTGCTCATAAAACATATTTCAAGTTTATGGAACTGTCGGCGAATACATATCAATTTTCTATGATAGTAGGTATCTCTGAGTATTCACTAGCATTCATCGTTGCTAACTACAACCGTTGAAATATGTTTTAAGTGTTAGAAAGCTTACAACTAAAAGAAAAACCAAATTAGAAAAAATTAACAAAGGCGAATTAGACAGGAGTAATATATTCCGGTGGATTTTCGAAAGCCGGAATTAAAACCATTAGGTATTATTTACACAGCCAAGTTGAAGGTTCTAGTCTTACAATTAAGGAGTATGACACATTGTTGATTTGGTTCGAAGGGTGTCTAAATTCACGATCGCTGTTATTGAAGAGATAATCCAAATAATCAATTCATGTTAGTTGCAGGGCAGCGCATTACAAAAAAAAAATGTTAAAAACATCAAATATATAAACACCAATTTTTTTTTTTGAAACCCGATGTTCTTGGACCGAATGTTTCATTAAATTACTCTGAAAATCCTCCTTCGATGTTAAAATTTTCAACATCAATGTCAAAACCCTAGTTAGAACATTTAAATATATTTAAAATTGTCATATTTAATTTGCCAAAAAGAAATATAATTTGAAGCTACTGCATGTAAGATTCAAAACATATTTATGTATAAAAAGTTGAATGAAACATTCGGTATGATTTGAAGCATCGTTACGGACAAAAGCAAAATAATAAAACGAACACAATTTACACTTTCTTATAATCGTCCATTTTACAATATCTCCAAAAGTAACCCGCCCGCTGCCCTTACTAAAATACCGTAGGTTGACGAACTTTTACTTTGACCTTCTTCGCTTTTTTCGAGGGCTCAAAGGCTCTTTTCGCCAATTTAATTAAAATTGGTGTCCTTAAACTTAATTTGCTTGAACAATAATCGCCCGTCAGTAGGACCTTCTGCTCTATGAGATCTTCCGGATGTTCAGCCGAAATGACTTACTCTGGGACCGACCACTCTCTCTGTGCGACAGACGCTGTAAACAATTGAAAAGAGAAATCATTGCTGGGAGAGTTTGTAAAGTCCCAAAGGACGCCATGTGAATGGCCTCAGGCTTGGTAATAGCTGCTATTGAAGGAAAGACTCCAATGACATTTAGGGAATATTAGCGGAACTGGTTGAATGGGCAGTTGAACGAGGGCTCCTTAATTAAGCCCTTACTGGATGGGTTTGAATCTCTAAATTTCTTTCTAACAATATCTTGGGACAATGAGAATACTTCGCAGCATCGTAACCGGCGGGTCTAACCCTTTTGAAAATTTATTGATGGTATTAAGCTCCTCATCCCTAGCGTTTTAATTTCAAAGAACTTTCTATTTTTTGACAAGCAAGGAATATTTGAATACTGCCAGTGGAATTCTTAAAATAGCCAGTATTTTACAAAATGCATACAATTGCAACTCCGCATGAAAATTTATTGAATCACGATCTCGCGTTAAGCTTGGGAAAATTTACGAGCCCATAAATTCGTGTTTAAAAGTTTCATCGATATAACAAAGAAGAGAGGGTAACACAACGAAAGCAAACTAATTGACCAGTGGCTGGGTCAGGTCAGCCCAACCAGCCCTTTCTTCTGTACTAGAGAACGATTCGCCCGTTTCTCAGCTGAGTCATAGCGCGCGTATATTTTCTACCCAAAGGTATCAAATTTAGTATGTAGATGCACATTACTCCCGGAATTCCAACCTTTTCGTGACCTGAAATATAAATTCAGTGGTCAGTGTCTGGGCCACATTTTTGCAAAGCACCGAAGAGCCCCGGAGATTTTACAAACAATGGAACTGGCCCGTTGCAGCCTCAAGTTTTGTAACATTCAATTTTCCATTTGAGTAAAGGAAATGATTTATGCACTTGACATGATGCTAGGCGGTGGATTTTGCCAATGGTTCCGCTCTTCTGCTATTCGATCACCAGGCTCAGCCAAGTGCATTTCCTTCTGTGCAAAATCGCAAGCAGACGTACTTTCAAAAACACATCTACAAGGAATTCTTGTGTTCAAATTATGCTCTAGCCCGTTTCTCAATAAGCTTTCGGTATGAAATAATATTTTATGTTTCGGATGAATTATTTAAGTTTTGCAGCCGCAACAAATTGCAATGCTGTAAAAGCTCCAGCTAAATATTTTGAAGGGCATTAGTTAAAAAATACTTATCAATACGAATTAATCTAAAAGGAAAAGCACAAAAATGTGTAGGATGTGTCCCCATCATAAAAATACAAATTTGATATCAAGAGCTTCGTTAGTAAAACTGAAGAAGTGAAGTGAATAGCGTCCTAAATCAAATTACACAGCGGGAAAAAGTAAAGCATTATGTGAAAAAGGTGAGAATGTTGAAATAGATTATTTGAGGATGAGGCCGCGAGCACCACAACTTGGTATTTATTCCATATTTCTATAAGTCTTCTTAGAGTTAATAGAACAGTTCAACGAGAAGTTGGCCCATTTCTTTGCATGGATGTTTTTGGCGGGATAAAATATATTACGAGATTTTGGCGAATGATGAATCATTTTTTATGTATACTATGAGAAGACATCGTGTATAAAGTACCGTATGTTGTAAACAATTATTGATCAATTAGAAATTCCTTGAGTTGTTAAAGTAGCTACAAGTTGTACGAAGTATAATCGAATAAATATTGATTAATTAATTGATTTAGATAACTTGAAACTCTCATTTCGATAATATTTCTGTGTTCAATTTTATAGTCATCATTGTTTACCCGCTTACGTGACATTTTCTGAATTTTGCAATCCTGTGGACGTCATGGGAACAGCTCTTTTCTCTTCCTTCGAATATTAGAGCTCCTTTTACATCACGTTTAATGTTAAAATGTAAATTTTAAATAACATGAAAATAATATTACACACCACGCGGGTGTGTGCTCTACTACCAACTAGCGCGCCAGCCTCGAGTTTTGACGATATACCCGAGTTATGTTTTTTGAGTAATCAACTTTTAATGTAGCTTTTTGAACAGAGGAGATGTTCCTCTAAAAATTGACACCATTTTTTTGCTTTTAAAATGTTTATGTTCTAAATTTGCCCTTGAAAAATTACATGCGTCTCCGTTCGTTGGTCTATAAGTACGAGGGCACGGTACAGGTCGCAATTCTTCACCGATTTAAGTGATTCTTCTTTCTATCGATTGGTTAACTTGTCAGAATAAAAGCCTATCGATTTTAATGATGATTTGTTAAATACTTCAATTTTTATAAACAAAACAATTTTGTGCAGATCTGCTTGTCTCTTTTCCCTGGTTTATAACTACGATAGCAAAGTCGGCAAAGGTTCCGACTTTCACGCTACTGACACCAGTTCGCACCCGGGACCCAGAAAGTTTTTTCTTTCTTAATTTTTTTTTTAATAATATTAATAAAAGAAAAAACGCGGGGTGTACACTTTTGGTTTTACTACCGATTTTAACTTCTGTCACATAAAAATGTACCTAGAATTATATTTTACATAAACATTAAGCGTAGGCATAAATACATTAGCCTTTATTAAGGTTAAGGTGCCCAAGAGTTAGTTACTTAATTAATTCTGTGAGGTTCCGTAACTTAAAAGGAAAAAAAAAACCCTTATAAGAACGTTCCCGTGTCTCTGTCTGTTTGTCACAGCCACTTTTCTCCACTTGAAATTTGGCATAGTGTTGAGTCTTAGTTGTTGATTTTATTTTTAAAAAAGGTGAATCAAGCCCCTGCAAAAATGTGTAGTATTGTTCGAAAGAGTCACTTTTAAAGACCACAAAAATATGTTTTTCAAAATTTTAAATGAAATGGTTTTAATGTTATACCTCAAAATGTGCGAAAAAAGAGCGTCCACCCCGCTAAACATAAAATTTTGATATGACCAGTAGTGATTGACCCATAGATGACAGGAAAACCGACACTTTTTTGTCAGTCTGTTGTTAAAAGAACTAATATTCTGTAAAATAATATTTACTTAAATGTTTTGTCGGTTGTTTTGCGGGATTGATTGTTTTGTTTTTGTTTTTTTTGTAATATTTTTGGTAATCAATGCAAGTAAATATAATTATTTTTGTATTTGTAAAGCATAAAGCAAGTGCATAACTACTTTAAATTTATAAAATTTTGGTTTGGAACCCTCCTTGGGCGCGACCGATTCGCACTTGACCGACTTTTTAATGTAAAGTAACATTCAAAACCGCAATAGGCAGAGAAAAGCCGTATAATACTTTCTTAAATTCCTTAAAACAATTTCCAAACTTATTTCAGTTGAGCAAAAATGACAGTAGTAGTTGCCGAGAAAATCATAAGCATATAAAAAATTCGTTTAAGAATTATCTAGCAAAGTGTGTACAATGTGAAAATAGACAAGCAGACAAAATCCCAATAAGCTGCTCTCTGGAAACCCACTCAAATTATGCAAAAATCAAATTCCTCCACATGAGTCCAGTGTAAAGGGATAATTTTTTGAAGATTATTGAAAATTACAGAACCGATTATGCAGATGACTCTATGGCACTTCATCGGAAGAAGTTTTAATTCTCATTTCAAATAAACCTCCTCTTTCCATGAAATACGTAACTGCTGCTCTTACTTTTTGTTGCTCTTACTTTTTCTGAAGTCAAGTGAAGTGCTTTGACCCGACAGTTAATTTTCAAATCCTGCCTTTAAAGTAAACTGCTGCAATGTTCAAGTGGAGAGATTGTTGCAAGTACTTCCAGAGGTTACTTGTTAGCTACCACGACCTTACTGCAATACGTTTAGCTTTCTGAAATTCATGTCGTTGCTTCGCGCGGTATTTCGGTGAACCGGATTTCGACATATATTTTATCTATAGATATTCTGATGACGAGCGAATTTATCGAAACGTGTACAATGGGTATTAAGGTATTGCTTGATTTAGAAAAAAAAAACAATTTTTCATGCCATACTTCGTTGTGTTTATTATTTCGGCCCTAATCATATTTCAACTGTTAAACCATCATTGTGGAATTCGTTACATATGCTCCGGCTTAATAAGCAAATATGAAGGACAGCTTTAATCCTCCCACAAATCTCATAACAGATGAAACATTAGAAAAATATTTGACATAACTCATGACACGCAACAAATGTCATGAGAAAATTAAACATTAATGTTTCTTTTACTGATTAACTGAAATAGAGCAATCTCCCCAGAACGAGAGCATTTTCCGGAACTCTGTTTCTTATACTTTAATGCTCGCCATGTATTCCTTTGTCTACATTCTTTTATAAGGTCCTTAAAATCAGCTACTAAAGTTTACTTGGTTAGCTGAAATTTCGTTTCGTTACCGTAGTAGATGGCTTCAAAATCTCATGTGTTACAATGCTCAGTCTGAGCCAAAGCTGAAGGAAGTGTGTAGCTCCATTAAGTCTAATTACTTCGAAATTTCAAGTACGTCACCAATGGGCCATGTACTCCTCCCTCCTTCTAACTCTCCCAACAATTCTCTGACTGTAGTTGCCATGCCGTAATGTCATGCCATGCTCCTGATGCACCAATTTGAACAAATGGGTATTTCCGACCAGTCTATTCGTCTGGGGCATCCAGCAAATTTACCAAATAGGTGGCAGGTAGAACAAAGTCCGTAAGCAAACCACTGACACTCAATACTTAATATATGCAAATTTAGAAGATATTGCTATTGTTCGTTGTTGAGACGATTAGAATTATATCCGACTCTCGGGACGACCTTCAACTCACTCTAGCACTGCCCATCATTGTTTTGTTGGAAAGCTTTCAATTTTGCTCAAAGAATCTTAGGTTTTTTGAGGACCTTATATTTCGGTCTTTTCCTCAGTTCCAATTATTCCTACAGAATAGTTGGATCTGGCCGATGAAGGTTTGGATAAGAATATGACGACCAAGTTATGCTAATCAAGTAGCTATCATAATTTTCAAGGATCGTGAAACTCGTTTGGGAGAATGACAGGGTCTCTGCACACTGTGCATTCGCTGCGCTGCTGGTCAAAGTTTTAAGTTGCTTTCGAAGGATGTGACTTCATTTGATAACGGCAAACTTCCCCAAAACTCCCATCCGAAGTTTTTTCAAGATAAGACTTAATGGCTATAGAGCCAGCGTGGCCAAGCACAGGGTGGTCTGAAGGGCGTTTCTTTGCTCATCTGTGTCGTAAATTTTCTTGCGAGATCGACAGCGGCGCACCAAGCGGAGTATTTGCTCTGTTATTGATACATCACCCGATACAAAGCTCCAGCCATTTTAGGAGAATCCTGAATTTTGATATCCTAATCAAAGCATACAGGCAGAGATGCAGCATTCAGTGAGGAAATTAGATTTTATGATTAAGCCGGTACTGGCCCTGCTCGTGAGTGATTTACTTCGACTGGAGTTGTTCAATTTACATAGATTACCCGTTTTGCCATGCTGCTACGATTAGCAGATGTAGAGTGGCTCTAAATCAGCCCTAAAACCTAGAGTGCGTTCAGATAATATCAAATTGGGCTTTAAGATCGGTCTGCTTTAGCCTCATGATTTATGCGACAGTGTACTTCACGCCGCCCACAGCCGCCCTGGTCGGCATGCTCTGAGCTATCATACACAAAATTTGTTACAAGTTCATTCAATTTAAACTTTCTCCTGAATAGCACAATAATTGCCTAATGCGGTACAGGGTGTTCCCATGAATTTTATTCAATATATTTAGTATTCCCAAGTGAACTGCGAAATTTAACTTAACTATTTCTTTAGGGCCAGGATATCTAAGCGCTGGCCAAGTCCTCGTGTACGAGTATATCCCGCTCTCAAACCGATTCGATCTATTTTTGACCCCCTCTATCTCCGTTCATAGCTCTTGCAAAGAACTCATATGGTTGCACAATTGCTCAATATTTTAATTGCAAACGTGCCAATTGCCAAACTTCAGTTAACTATTTCTGATTTTGTTCAGGCAAGCAACCTGGCATTACTTCTATATTTCTATAAATCTTTTTGGAATTAATAGAACAGTTCAGAGAACCTGGCCCATTTCTTTGCATGAATGTTTCTGGTGGTATTAAACAGTTAACACGTTGCATAGATCTTATGGAATTCAACTTTAATCTGAATTAAAAAAGCATTGATATATATCATAACTGTTTTTTTAGTAAAATAAATAAAACTATAGTGGTAAGTTTCTTTATATTATAAATAGTAACTAATTACTAAGTTAGCATAGTGTAGAATAACGTGCAACTAGATAATTGTCAGCACTTACGTGTCCACTAAGCAGGTTTTAGGTCAGAAGCGAACATTGAAAAGAAGAGAACATTTCAACTCAGATATTAAGTTTAAAAATAAATAAATTATTATTTTTTAGGTTCTAAAAATATAACAATGATTTAGCTTAGAATACAAAGTAAATAACACAAGCTTCTAAAACAAAGTATTTGCAATTTGGCGGCCATAAGAAATGTTGTATTTTCATAACATTACCGAATGGGTTTTGAAAAAAATTAAAATTTGGAATTCAAAACTGAATTAAAAAATTTGTGCAAAAATTTTCGCATCGAAGACACCCATACGAAAACGTGTCTATCTAAACTTTCCTAATTGCACTTCATCTCACCCGCACAAGAAACATGCGGACAAAACTACAGAATCAATTTTAGTTTTTAATAGATTTTGGACTAAATACTTCTTGTGTTCGTCAACAATTCTATGTTTCCAAACATCTTATGGCAAAATTAAAATTAGATTAATACAGAAAAATAATTTTCTTATTCAAATTCAAAAATATTTTTGTGAAATACTTCATTTTCTTCAAAGAGTTAAAAATAAAGTTTTCAATCTGCAACAAGGAATGTTTATCAAAACATCATCAATTACTACATTTAAGGGGTTAAAATTAAGGGGGTTATGGGAATAGGGAAATAAATCCAAAGAATCCAAACTCAATTTAATATTTAATATTTTACAAATTTAAACCAATAAGACAATTGAGACGAAAATTCTATGTCGAGATACTTTAGTATCGTACATAAAATTCGAAGATATTGTACGAGTTTCTCATATAAACTAAGATAAAACTCTATAAAAGTGATATGAAAATTATTACAACAAAGAGAACATTTCCACCATTAATTTTGTTAACATTTCCACTATTATTTTGTTAATTTCCATTATTATTTTTGTTAACATAGTATTGAATATTGTTTCATTTTGTTTAAATTATGTTAAATACAATAAAAATAATATCATAAATAATAAAAACGATTAAAGACTGTAATAATTAATTCTACCTCAATGGTCCGACATTATGCTCGAAAAATATTAGTTTTTGATACGTTGGAATCAAGTTCTTTTCTCAATGCAGGGGGGACAAAGTTACCGGATTTCATAGTAGATGGATTTCACTGTGGAATGCGCTTGATACTTTATATTAGGGTTCATTTGAACTATTAAGCAACCTTTTTAATAATAACAATAATAATAATGTTGTGTTATATTTCTTCCAATTTTAATATTTACTATAAAATAATATGCAAAAATGACGAACAAATATTATTATCTATTATCCGATTCACCTGAAAACTAATTTCTGATTAAAATTTAAATGCCGGTGGTAAAATGCGAATAAATTTCGAGATTTATGCCCGATTCGACTTAAAATCAAAATCTAGAGGTTTCTGGAATCGTGGAAAATGCACTTTTGATCAAACATAAAATTATTAAATGGTAAAGCCAAGACCAGAACGAAATATGTCATTGATAATAATCCAATTTAACACGTTCAAGCCGGCGTGAGCCAACGAAAACTGGAATATTACTGGAGAAGGCTAAGTACTGATATTTCTTTAAATAATTTCATATGTACAAAAAAATTATTCAATGTGAATAGTAGAAAATAAAAAGTATTATTCAAATAGCAAACTTATTTATGAATTTTTTCAAGGGACGGCATGGAACAATAGAATGTGTAGAATACATCGCTTTTTGAGTTCCTAAGTAATCCTTCATATTTTTTGAGGAAGTGCATATTTTGTTTCGATGGAAATGATTTTGAAGATTCTTTTTTAGTTAACAAATTGTCAATTGATCGGAAACATCGTTTTTTTTTCTCTGCCATATTGTAGCTCAGTATAACACTTGGTTTTGGGACAGACCTGTTTCCGCTCGTGGTCTGTATAAGAGAGCACTTGTAAAACTTGTAAGTAGTTAACATAAGCAGTGGTCTTTTGTTAGTTATTTCTAAAATTTAATACCTTCTTTTTTGACACCAAATATGTCTCCCTTTTTTGTTTTAGTTTAACTTCTTCTGTTAAAAAGCTCTTTTTTTCGATCTGTTCCATATACAAACGTTTTCTTTTCCAACAGTTTTTTAGTTAATGGTACACTAGTATGGAAACTATCTGTATACAAATTTCGACTTTCATACAATAGATCGCTTACAAGTTCTATAACAACATTATTTGCATCTTCTTTGTTTATTGTATTCGAATTTTTGCCTGAGTATATTTTTATTTTATATGTATAACCTTTTGTAAGGCAAAGTTTATACGGTTTAATATCACATTTATGGCGTTTCTTAGGAATATTTTAGCGAAATTTTAATCTGCCCCGCCACGGTATCCGGCTTTTATCTATTACTAAATTCTGCCTAAGTTTAACTAATGGTTTAAAGTTTTTGTTTATTTTTTCTATAATGCAGTTTATTTTGCCCACTCGATCTTCGGAACAAATCTGGT
Organism: Proctacanthus coquilletti; assembly: GCA_001932985.1. NCBI lineage: Eukaryota > Metazoa > Arthropoda > Insecta > Diptera > Asilidae > Proctacanthus > Proctacanthus coquilletti. The sequence goes on along the minus strand of MNCL01000215.1, from coordinate 74,750 downwards.
TACCGTCAGAAAAATGCCAATATTGTAGAATATCGAGAAATGTCTGTCATGGCATAGCATTTTCTATACCTTCATTTCCATACGTTGTATCCTTCTACCAGAACAAACAAATTTCAGGTACCATTACGGCTCCCATTATAAATTAAATACTTATAAGTCTATTCATTTCACCTTGATTTATAGGTGTTCGTTTCTGTTTATGTTCTTAATCAATTGATGCATACCATGATAATCTACGGGTGATCTTTATAGTTTTTAATACCATATACTCCATCATCTCATCAGTGAGTAAAAATTTATAAATTTTGAAACGATCATCTATATCTGCTTTTGACAATGCTTAACTTAACTCATTATATTCGTCGAAAATGGTCTGTTGTAACTCGATTCCAGTCCCGCTGATTTGACATTGCCAGAAGAAGTATATGTTCAACCTTATCTTTTACTTCTATTTCTTGTTCCTTTTCATTTTCTGACTGTACTTTAGAGGGATCTTCCTCCAAATCAGACGAAATATATAATTCTATACAGGAATCCTCTTCCTCGAATTCTTTTGGTTGTTAAGTTTTTGAGAAGTCAATATCTTCTTTGTCCGCAGCAATCATACTGATGGCCACCGAAGCCCACCATTACTGCCAGAAGAACATCCCACAAACTAATCTCGCGCCGACCCATCAGGCAGAGTATGAAAAAGCGCGCCGGACTGAACGTGTTAATCCAAAACCATCAATCATTTTTGTATTATAGCGCTTCTATTAATCTCACCTCACCAACTTTGTTCGGATGTAACTTTTTTGTAACCAAGTTTCTAGACAGGCTTTCAAAATTCACATTTAAAGGAGTCCAAAGCAGTCGTATGAACACCTATTAATTACTATTTATTATCCGCTTGTCTGCTGCTACCTTCTGTTGGTTTCTTGCTACATGTGAGTGAGTGCGTATGCTGTTCGTGATACTGCATGGGAAACTCTAGGCATCTCAAATTTCTGCAAGAAGTTTGTAATTAATTTTGTGAGTTTGTAAGCGAGAAATTTAATTTTGTAGTGATAATTTGTTGAGATTAAGGCTGAGTAACGCATAGAAAGCTCATCAATCACTTCTTCACATTTATGCTAAAGTCGTAGCACACCTCATAAATAATATCGATAAATAAGAATATCTTAAAATGGAGGGCACAGATACAGACTTACATTATTGCAGTTCCTTGATCAAATAATTCGATTGTAAATAGAGACAGAATGTTAATGTCATATGATAAAGACAATTGGATGGATGAAAATAAAAAACATCAGAGACAACACAAACACACACATAAAACGCAGAAATGGAAGTTTCCAGATCCGCCAGCCAAAGAACAAAAAAGCGAAATACAAGAATGTTGGAGCCTGATTGAATTTGTATACCAAGTGTTCTTAAGCCTGAGACGAGATGTTCTCGCTGGCAGTGGTTCTTTCTATTGAGTAGATATGCTGTCAGCAAAACTTTCGAGGTCCTTTTATTCAGAATCCCATAATTTTAATATATTCATATGGAAGAAAGCGCATGGGTAGCAAAAGTTCACGTCAAACTTAATTTTGCAGCTCCTGCACGCTGTTAAATATATTGATATATACATACATACATATATGTACAATGTGGAATATAACGCAATTAACGGATTTGAAAATTACTCGCAAGGTCGAGGGTTTAAGGTCGAAGGCAATAATGTTTGAGATAGAAAGTTTATTTTTTGTCAACGTATTTTCATGTGTGCTAACAGAAATTTTTCTAAAAATTACTACAAAAGCGTCTATACATATATGAGCCGTTTATTTTGAAAGTTGCCTAAGTCCATTTTCAAACAAAAATTTCATTTGATGTTATTTTAACTCTCTTTCTTATGTAGAAGCTAAAACACTGAAACAAAAATTGTTTAATAAGTGGACTTCATTACTACAAAAATAGCATACTCCACTTGGACCCCCTTACTCGCAATGTAAATTTACATAAATTCTTGGCGCAAGGTTTTGTAATTCATTGCGGTAGTCAACCGCAAGTTTATAAAAGAAATAAAAAAATAATAGCGCCACTCGGAAATGTGTAGATTTCACAACGACTTTGAAATATTTTTTTGTTTTTGTTTGGATCTATCTTTGAACTTGAGCGAGATATGTGCAATCTGTAAGTATCATAGTCTATTTTCGATGAGTACCAGTCTATGCTCGCGATTACATCCGCGAAGAGAAATGTTAATCGCGTAATTACTTTTCCTTACAGACTTTCAATTTTATCCTCTGTGCTGTGCATTGTATGTCATGTATTTGGTTTCATGTGGTGTTATGCGGTGTGTCAATACGACGCGTATTTTTTCACACTTTATGACATTTGCTCATCTTCTAAACTTTTTGATGTGCTACTAACAAATTTAATAATTCTAGAAGATCACATCAAGTTTAAATAAATTTGATTTTATATCTCAGGGAACAATTATTGCCATTTAAACGTTTCATGCATGTTAGCATTTATCAGAAAAAGTTTAAAGCTCAACATTAAAAATGAAACTAATTTCATATCTAAAGCGAATCGATATTACCTTCACTCTATTAAATTCTAGTACAATGTTGGCATATAATATAATTAAATTTTAAAGTATTAGTCTTGGGAATAACTCTGCAGGGGTAATCATGTGAAATCTATTTTAAATGTTCAATATCTCAAAAATGGTGGGATTATATAATGGTATTTGTGACCAAAAATACTTTAGATAGCGCCCTCGCAGTTAAACTATGGCAATAAAAATAAAAGTCTATCAAATAACAAAATATTGTTTCTAAAACTCATTTTTAGTCCCCAGAATTCATTTTTTCGAAAATATCTTCTATGTGCAGATTTCTTTGCCTTCACAGATTCATTATATAGATGCAGTCATACCCCGTCTTACGCGAACTCGGAGTTATGCGGTTTGCGGTTTTACCTCTCGTACCGCCTCTCTCACCTGCAAACTCACGCCATCTTTATAATTTTCTAAGCCAATACAAACCGATACAATTATAATAAATGCAAATTATATTCCAAATAATACTTCGGTTTAAAGCGACGAAGAAGGAAGTATTCTGATCGTGATTCTTTGAAGTCCGTCGTACGATCTGTCGCCTAAACAAAACAATCGTTTTGGACTAAATGTGATATAAAGGCATATTTTGCAAACACCTCCGGACGTTGTTTTCTGATGTTTTTCGAGCCTCAAAATAGAATTGAAGAAGTGAATTTCGTCTTCAATGATTTTCTTTAAGTTTAACTAATTTACTATATAAACAATGATATGCTGTAGTTTTGTTCTCCGGAAATGTCTAGTTAACACACTTACCATATTAAAATAATATTTTTTATAGGTGTATTTGTATTTATGCTTGTAATTATATCATATCTTATTTTTACACTTTCGAGCAACAGTAAGATAGAATGAAATATTATTTCGTCCTGTTCATTGTAGATCGTACTTAAAGCAATAGACCTATTTGGATAAAAGCTCCAAATATTTTTTAGCGTCCCACAAAGTTCAGGATAGTTCCCCGAAAAAGGGAAAATTAAAAACCATTAACTCAAGAAAAAGTTTTAAGGATTTTCAAATTTTTAATAATTCGAAGTAAGTATTCATACATCTACTGACTCATAGACTACGACTTGTTTCCCGGCACGTAAAAAAAATTTGGACATTTCTCATTTTTGCAAATTATGAATACTTTATAAACGAAAGAATATCACATACCTTGATTTTCTACTTTTCTGCGACGATAAGAAGAAAGAAAGTTTTAGGCCTGTCTGTATTTTTTAGGCTCTTCAATCTATTTGAGTGGAATTTAGTAGTTGGGATTATTTCATAAATAGCTCTAGATGTTTCTTGCATTTTTTTTTAATCTCAAAATTTAGTATACCTCTCATAGAAAAAAAAAAATTAAAAAATCGAGTTTTTAAAAAACGGTTCCATTGTTTTTTTAATCTTTCTATTATAATAGCAATTTTTATGCTGCATCACATACTTTTTTATTAATTCAATACTTTGTAAGATTAACAATTTATAATTAATGTTTCTCACTTCAGTATTTGAAAATTCTTTAAGAAAATCGCAACGGTTCCATTATTACATACATTTGCTTTTAAGCAGTTCATTTTCTTCAGTTTTTAAGCGAAACGATTAAAAAGGATTATTTATTACAAGAGCAGCTATGGTTCATAAGATTGAGTAAAATTATAATTACTTAATTTTTAATTAAAGAATAAAATAAAGAAAGAAGTAGTTGCACAGTTATTAGACCTTATCTTGGGACTCGATTCGTCTTGTTCCATCTCACATACTTGATGATTCAGGTATAAGAGAGGAAACGGAATGAATTCTTTCGTCGTATAATACTGCCTCTAGGGTCGACGAGATGGGACTACTTATATCTGAATTATGTGCTTATTCTCAGAAATTTTTATGTTAATTCATTTATAAGAACCGCGCCATAGGAAATTGACCACCAGAATTAGATCCGACGGACGATATCGACTATTCCAATATGTCACTCAGTGCAATTAATGCGATGCACATAATCACCTTATTGTTTATTATGGAAATTTCTATTTACTTCAAACTCTAATTTATTATCATTGTCATTATATATAATAATTGTAACTAAAAATGAGTCTTACAATTGGTGAGACTGTGTTTAATGAAATATTAACTTAAATAAACCCTAAGTGATGTTTTATCATCTTATACAAATCCTCCATGTCGAAGCATGGCATCCTGCAGTCGTGTAATTTCCTACCCATACTCGCCTTTAGACTTTGTCTTAAACACATAATTATTTTATGCTGTTCTGGAAAAGCTCTTTATCCAAAGCTTCATATTACGAGTTTCAATTACCAGCGAAAGTAAGTCCGGCGTAGCTGTACCACTAATTTGTGGACGTAGGGTCTTAAATAACCGAAATTATTTTAGATATGTACTACGCAGAATTTTACCCGGGCTAAAGCGAAATTTCAGTTATACGATTATTATGGGTCCCACGTATTTCGGGTCAAGATTATAATATGAAATTGGAGAGAAGAAATGCAAAGACATTACAAATAAAATGCTATAACGTATTTAAACAGTTTTAAAGAGTACTCGCGAACGTATAAAAAAATTATAGCCGAAATAAACTGATTTATTCAAAGTAGGTGAAATATTTCACGCTCTTGAATTGTATACCGCTATAAAAACATAATTTTATTTTTTTGAAATTCTGTGATTCGGTGCACGTCGAAATTTAAAATATTATGAATTTTTTACCATGTCTCCCATTTTATATTCAGGAGAGCAATATTTAATAGTTAAGAACTGCTATATTTACTATATATACAGGAATTTCCTACGAGTGTATCTCAATTAGTAAAAATACATACGATATCTTAATTAATCTCTCGTCATATGATTATAATGACGGAGGATTAAGGCATTGAACATTTCACGTTGATAAATTAACGAGATAAATTAGCCCATGAACTTTGACTTTCCGGGGACGTGGAACTGTCAGAAGCGCCGCTTTGTGTGACAGTTTCGCGATCACGAGCTCTCCTCATTTTCCCGCAATTATACAAGGTTGCTGCCGCCCAGCAGTCAGCGTACCGTGACGGGCGTAACCGCGGCACATCAGCACTGGGAGAAGGGCAACTGTTGTGGCTTGGCCATAGTATAATACTTTTGCAGAAGCCACTGCGGACGGTGTTCATTTTCCTGTCGGAGTTTTCCGGACACGGCGCTGTCAGCGGATTGTTCCCGCGGAAGCGGAAGTAAGGTCGCTGCGAAAGAAATAAAGCAGCCTTTTCCGTGGGCGGCCTTGCGAGTCATTTCCATAATTACTCGAGATGTGGGACGCCCTGGCAAACCCGGCGGGGAGTTGGGGACTTCAGTTTAATCAGTTGACAGAGTGACAACAAAAATTCGCTGATACGTACGAAATTACTCACACCTCTCTTTCCTCAGCCCGGCCGAATTTCTGTTAATTCCCAGATCAATTCATTCGACGCGAGAAATGAGGCGATAATGTTCCGACAACATTTAAATGCTTCCTGGGCGATGGGGCCTTGCCGAACAAAGCGAACGAGCGGCAAGGGAGAAAGATCGAAAGTTCCTTAATAGCACTCGATGGCGTATTCCCTTAAAAGCAATCCCTTTAGGTAAGCAACTTGCTGACTAGGGTTAGTCGAAGGATATGTGAAATAATCACCCTAGGGAGCTTAGATGGAGATTAAACATACGTTGGGAGCGGAGCCTACACTCGGCGTTAACTCGGAGTTGGTTGCGAACCGAGCGATTGGCGCAACGAACCTCATCTGCTTTGAATACCATTGAGGTCTGAGGTGGCAGCGCGTGAAAGTTTTGTTTCTAGCGAATTTAACAATGTTAGAGTTCTTTGAGCTAATTTGTTGATAATGAACTGAATACAAGAGACCCCGTCATCGTAGAGATGTGTGCAGATAATTTCAACACCTCCCTAGTCAATAAAACGTTTTCGATTAGCTTGGAATTGAGTTACTGTGCAATCGATCTGTGAAAGCAGAACCAATTTATTTAATGAATAGAAAAGCCCTTGGAGAAGCACTTACTAAGCCTACGAAGGTCCGCAGATACTAAAACTACTGTCCTCATTTAAAGTAGTCCTAATTGTTGAGAAAGACGAAAGCAGTCGTCACGCTTCATAAATTAATTATGCTGGAAGATAAAGGCTGTATTATTTATCACTACAATCACAATTACAAAACTAAATATTTCATTCTACAAAGAATGTATTTATCTAATTGCAAAACATTAAATTTAAAGTTATGAATTAGATTTCTGTAACATCAGAATCAGAACCCACATTTTACTACAAAAGAGTGGCCACGATAGTTTTGCAAACTTTCTCAAGTAGTGTGAAATAAAAATTAAATGATTATTTTTCCAAATGTTTTTTTATTATCAAGAATGGCAATTAAGCCATGGAAAAAAATATTATTTTGAATATCTAGCTGTTTTGGGGAAAATGTCTAACTTTGCCTCTGACCGACGTCATTAAATTTTGCAAATTATTTTCGACACTGGAACTAACTTTCTTCCATAATAAACTGAAATTTTCAAGTGGTTTGACTCCTTTTGCTTGTTTTTATTTGTTCTTGGTAATCTTTTCACAGTTACCCAATACCTTCCTACTGGTCTTAGTTTAAGACTATTTGAAGAATTTACAGATTTTTCCGCAAAATTGATGTCATTTATTTTAACCAGTTCCGAGGAGTAGTACTGCAATGTAAAGTCTCTTTTTACCGTTCTTTCCCGTATATTTTTTGTGTGTTAATTGCTCCTTCCGCAAAATATGCAATGCCCATGCATGCAGTTTTGTTTTGCAGCCAATAAGCCACCAATAAGCTCTTTCAAGTCCCTATCCGAGGTTTATCTTTTATTCCATACACCGTTTCAGTTTTATCGATAACACGTTCATCGACCACACTTCATAATCTTTGCAATGGCCGAGTATGACAAGTCTTTCTTATTTGCAAAGATCCGCAAAATTTCTTTGCGTACATCTTCGAGTTTTGATATTTTAAATACAAGTAAGCTACTTAGGGGTACCCAGGCCGACTAGATGAAAAAAAAAAAAATTGTCAGGCATTGGTCATATACGAATTGAAAAAGAATAGAATTTATCAAATATGAATTTCATGGTGCAACATCCGTGACCACTCTTTATTTTCGAAAATTGAAAATATAATTCGGAAGAAATATTGCATTTTCAAAAGTACACAATAGAGTTCAGCTAGGTTTCTATAGCACATTAACGTTAACGCATTAAGCTCCTATTACATTTAAGCCTCATTCTGGAATTGGACTAAGAACTTTGTCGAAATTGAATGAAGTGGAAATATGATGGTTGATGTATTATAGTTGTAATTTTTATATAACACAACAGATACGCATAAAAGCAGAGAAAAAACACTTTGTTCGTTTGTTGTAAGAAGGCACAAGTTGTGAACTAAAAGCCGAAATGATATGATGGAATAATAAAGTCAATTCAATGTTGATTTCAAACTATGCAATTGAAAAACAAAAAGATAGCAAGATTAACCGATCTTTCCAAAGAAATATATGAAATCGAGCTTCTATTGGAAAGACGAAAGATAAAAAAGGCATTTAAAAGCAGACAAATGTTATTTGACACAAACGAAAGACGTTTTGAATTTCGTTGTGGTAAGAGAGTTTTTAGAATCTTGTGGGTGGCACAAATTGTTAGAAAAGTTTTATTAAATTAAAGCTGTTAAAGAACTATTTGTGGTCCACAGTTACCAATGCATACTTAAGTAAAATATTAATTATAAAAGGGAGACCATAAAAACCACCGCCTTTAAGAAAATAATTTATAACTTTGCGGCTGAAAAGTTCAAAACCTAGAATAATGTTCAAAACTTTGGTATTTATTTTTTGAACGGGGTATGAGAAGTTCTGAAAGTTCTTAATAATCATTTTTGCTGTTTTACTTTATACTTCCTTCTACAGCTCATTCAATTTACATTTTTGGAATAATAAATTCTGTAAATTTTGAAATTCCGTCGAATTGACTTTTCTCAGGGCAATGTCACAGCATCAGCTCAAGCCTTTGTTTCTTTAAATCGAGCTTGACAATTTCTCCAAAGTTTTATAAATATGCTTATATAGTTACTGGCACATTTTTAAAATGTTTGTGGAGACAGATTTTAGATCATGACATTTAATTTTATTTGGTGATTAAAAAATATGGTTTATTGTCTAACCTGCAGTGCCAACTGACTGATTTTAGTAACATATTGTTATTTTTCCACTTCAAATTCGTAATCTACGATTATTGAAATATATTGAAATTTGATATTACTTGTTTGGCATCAAGTTTCTTATTGAGCGGTGTATGTACCTCTATACCTCTACAAATCGTAATAATACAATCGTGTGAAAAAGTTTAAGACCACCAGACTTGCAACAAAAACTTTATTCTTAAGTTACGTTTAAAAAAAATGAGAGTTGACAGTTTCATCAAATCAGTGCAATAAGTCCTCAGCGTACGCGATTCGGTCCAGCGATTTTCGCGCAAGTTGGAAAATCACGTGGTCGAATATTGCCTGAGCGCCACCATTAAAAGGACATATTCAGGGTCTATATTTCTTTTGCTTAAAACAATTATTTATGTGTGTATAAACACCAACTCAGAGGATATAACTTTCACTAAAGTGGAAGCCATTGCTCAGAGCAAGGCTAGGGATGCGGATTCTCGCACAAACCAATCCACATATATAGCCGAATGCGTAAGCTGTACACAAGCACACACTTATCTTCGCTTCCACAAATGCCACAAATGTACCGAGAAAGTTTTCGTTCTGGCAATCACAGTTCGTATTTATGAGTTCGAGTAATAATCGTCTGTATATGTATAACGACGGAACGAGTTTATAAACATAAAAGATATTTTTGAAAAAATTCAGTAATAAAAACTATTAAAACTGATATTTACCAATTTTCAAATTTTTCAATGCCTTTATGTGCAGACATCGTATAAAAACCACTGAACAGATTAAGATCGGATTTTCACTAGTACATACTTTAAGTTCTGATAGTAATCTAAAGCAGCTTTCATCACGATACATGCGACATATCACATATGACGCTCGACGAATGACGTATAGCACAAAAACTACATAGCAATGCACACAATAATATTTGGCAATTGCGACTTTGTACATACGACGCCACACGTGACATGACATCTAACACTTGAGACGTCAGAATACGCCCATTCTTACGAGATTTGGATTTTATATGTGTTATTATATAAAATATGCTTATAATATTATATATACATATATTTTTATTTATATGTTCAAACCAATTTTTATTGATTGTTTTGAAAACAAGAAAATTCAAGACTTTGTTGATAATCTGAAGCTCAGAAAGAAGATGAGAACTTTTTTTTTCTTCTAAAATGGGATTTGAAAGCAGAGGTTTTAATATTGAGTAAATCAAGCAGAAATCTTTAAGTATGTAAAATAAAGATTCTAACAAAATGTAGTTGAAAAAACTAAAAACGAATAAAAAAGTAATATTTGAATAACTCTACATAGATTCCCCTCTTCTTAATCGTATCACAGCGCATCTTCCTAATAGCAGGACAATATTTTCAGCTAACATATAAATTCATTGAGGTAGTCGTTTTGGAATATTTTTTAAAAATGCATTAAATGATTAGAAGCTGTGCCAAATGTTAAGTGTCTTTTCAAAGTACAAATATCAAGATTTTAGTCTTCGTCAAGGTGTTTAAACAAACAGTCACGTTTTGAGCTTGTCGATGCAATCGCTTTGTTGTTGTTGTTTTTTTTTTTTTTTTGTCAAGAAAAAGTCAGTTTACTTCTCGTACTTTTTTTGGCAGGAGACTTTTAATTGAAATCGACTATTTCCTCGTAAAAGCATAGGCAGCGAAGTGTGGATTTAAACAAATTCCTACGTATAGTTTTCCCAAATAAAGGGTGATTATATAGTATATTCATACTCCAATAAGCCTTCAACGAAGGCATACGAATATTTCCCACAGTCAAGACACAGTCCTAAGAACTTCCTAATTCCTTTCTGTCTAATAACCTTCCTTTTTTTCAGGTTTGAATCAGAAGAAACATACTTGGTGTGTTATAAAATTTTAACTGAGCATTTTTCCATCGCACGATTTTTCCCATGAGAATCTCATCAAATAATAACAAAAAAGCATCAAGTGTTGAACTATCGGATGGTGGATTTACTTTCAATCGCTCTTGTCCAGGAAAATCATGTAACACAGGGTTTTATCTGCTTCTAACCATTCTGAATTATTGTGGTGCATTGCTATTATTGTGCCATAATTATTTTCAACCAAGAAATCTTTGTCATTTTCATCACTAAATTATTGAATATGATGAGCTACTCATTTCTTCACAATACGTGAAAGAAAATTTTTTAGTTTGAGCTAGACATTTTGTACAGCATAATATTCTGTTAAAATTTATTATAATAATATTTGTGCATGTGATATATTTCTGGGCAGCCACTTATATAATTTAATAGTTGTTGTCACAAAATTTTCAATTCAGTTGCACTGCTGATCAGACCTATTGATTCAACATGTCTTCGTAAATGGGTGAAAATCTTTCGTCACGTATACGAGCCGTTTATTTTGAAAGTGGCACAAGTCAATTTTTTAAAAAACTTCCATTTCATATATTTTTAGCTTCTACATTTCAAGGAAGATTGAAATAATATGAAATTAATTTTGCTTCAACAAGTGACTTATGCTTCTTTTAAAATAAACGGGTCATATATGACACTGGGCTCTAACAAACCGGGTAAATCCACATAAAACATAGATTTTAGTTATAATCACAACCAACATCCAATCTTTGTAAAATAACAATAAGTTTTATATAAAATATTCCGAACTTTCATCCATAACCTTGCGGAGAAAGAATTGAATAATTAGTCAGTAATTTCAGAAATGGCTAGTAAAGGGTTTCGTATTCTAAAAAACTAAATTTCTATGCGATGCTGTAAAATACTAAAGTTAATTACCAAAAGTTCCAAAGTCATCACTAGCATGACCCACTGCTGACATTACTCGAGCCAGAAAATTGTTTAGACTCTGAACTTTAAACTTCGGCAGGCCATGTCGGATTTCATGGACCCCGGTCGATTTCATATTTCATTTATATTTTTTCGAGAATTTTAATAATAAAGCTTATTATAAGGCCTTATTTTTATTTTTTAAACCCATATTTACCACACTATAGTATTTGATGAGCATTAAAATTCATTTTTTTTTAAATTATTCTTTTCGTTATAGGATCTAGCGAACCCCACTTGCCCGACTACGTAACTTTAGACCACATAACCAGTCAGCGGTTAAAATCGCGGTCTTGTTGGTACTCTTCTAGCAGGGTGTGTCATTGAGTTAGTAAAGCCGCGGTATTGCAGAGGTTTTACACTGTCTGATAAAATCGTATGAATTCTGGGGTTTTTGGTTTACATCTACACGGCAATCTTTCTGGGTAAAAAATCCATATAATACTTTTTTTGTACATAAAAAATTTTGCTACTTTTATGGGATACACTTAACCCTTTCCACTCGAAATGATTCGTAACGTAAGCGCTGAGTGTCACTTCAGGCGTAAAGGTCGAGTACAAAGGCTGATGTGATGTGTCTTCTACTATTTTGCATATCTGAACTGATGGTACTATCTGAGAGGTACGTAACACACTTCTATGATCTCGACTACGTAAGCGTGGAATTGTATCTTTTGATTATGTTAATTTTTATGCAAACATTTCCTTTTCCGAAAGGTTTTCACTAACCTCATTTAAATAAAAATTAATGGATATGTACATTCAATTGCGTTTTTTGAAAGACTTCGAATATCAATTTATTGGAAAATGATAGAAAACTTGTTACCGAGCAAGTAATGTAAAAGTTTAATCTTCCCCGTGGATCACTAATTTGGAACCAAAAGTACTCAATTAGGTAGCTAAGATTTTCGAAAAAAATAGAGTCGAATATCTCACTGCTCGTGTAGAAAAATAATATGTTACAAAATTCAATCACACGGTCTAAATACAGGCAATACGGGCAAGAAAAACAGTGTTGTTTTGCAAATCTCTCGTATTCAATAATAGGTCTAAAATCTATTTCGCGACTCCACCGCAGGAAGTAGAAACGCATACAACAGAAAAACACGGATCTGGTAATTGATTGTTTGATTGTTAAAAATCATTACAAATAATTGCAAACATGCACAAACCTTCTATTTGCACTTTAGCAATTCAAATGCAGTCAAGATTGCAAGTATTATAAAATTATATGTGTATATAAAAAAGTTCACTCAAAGAATATTGATATAATATAAGCCAGACTTGAAATATCAAAAGCTGATAATGATTAAAATAGTATATCAAGAAAACCTCAAGGCAGTTTTGAGCTCAAACCAGAGTTTTATCACTGCTGGTCTCAAATATTATTTTATTCTACTTTATCATCCTTACCTGTTAGCTTTTTCGAATAGTGCGTGTAAAATGGGATTTTATTCTTACTTAAACACAACTAATTTGTGAATACACAATTTAAAATATTTAAATTCTCTAATTGACAATTTCCTTGTTAAATCCAACTGTTTTCGCATTCTTTGATTTAAATATTTGCTATTGTTTAAGACAACTTTCTTTCAATTGATCCCCAATTATGAAGTGTTAATTTTACGGTTGATTCTTTTCTCACTGTGATTAATCAAATTTGCAAAATGTTCCCCTTGTTACAAATTTAATGAAATGAAAGAAAAAACAGTATTTTGTATAGATGTTAGGTAATTTTATTTTTCAGCGAATATCGAAAAAATAAATGTAAAAGGTCTTACAGTTCTTATCATTCAAGCCCAAATTTAATTTTTCCTTAATGAGTTCATAAAATGTGCATTGCTTTAGGAAAATTATTATTAAAAGCCCCCAGCCAAGTTCAGAGATGATATTATTGGAATAAGTAACTTTTCTTCCAAGAACTGTATTGTCTCTTTTGGACATTATTTCATCAATAACTATGTACTAGAAAAAACAAATTTCACTTATTCCTATTTTTTAAATGAAATTTGACCACTTTTTATTAATTCTGATGTGGAAGTTTCTTTTTCCATTCTTACTTCAAGTATTTATCTTTTCCCAGTGGCACATTTCTCTTGTCAAATGCTTTACATTGTCTTAGCGCAGTGGCGCAATAGAAAATCTAAAAATTCATCTGAAAAATTCTTGGTGCCGGAGATGTCTTCACAAAGCCTGAAATGACCCTTATTTGAAATGAATTTGGCCCCTGCTATCTTTGTACAAAAGTTTTTGACAACTTGGAAGGATTTCCTGAAAGCAGCGTTCACTGTTTCCTCCCGGCTACCTCCATGGACTTATTGGCAACGTTGAGTTAATTGAGTTACTTCTCAACTCCCCATAGGATTCTTTCTTTTTGTTGCAAAATACGAAAAGTTTTGTCTTATGCTTTCAATTAGGGCCGACACAGTTGGCTGGAACAAAAGCCTTGACGTTGTGTAATATCGGTCCAACACGCCGCACTGCACAGATGAACTGACCACTGTCCAGTCGGGCTGACCAGTGATCACACACTTAAATCTCATTCGGTCAGGCACGGAAAGTTGCAAACAAATTCGAACGAGCACTTCAACTTTTACAGGTTCCCATGACGCCGGGTGGAAACTTCGTCGGTACGGGTACGGAACCAAGCCACCTCTGCGAGGCATCAAGTGGGTGACTTAAAACTGCAAAAACATTAATTTTTCCGTCTCTGGGTATCAAAACGTTCCATCTAGTTTTTTAAGACTCGGAAAATACCTAAAACAGTCTGTAATTATCCCGCCCCTCGTCCTAGCTACCCGAGCTACCTGAAGCGCCAGATAGAAGATACCGCAACCTCCGAACAAGTCCAGCACTGACGAAGATGGCCGCGCTCCCGAGTGCAGTTCAGCACTCTTCCTGCTCGTTCAACAGTTGAAAGTTTTCCTGGAAACGTTTTTATAGCAATTATTCGACCTGCAGCTGGGTCGAAACCCTGCAGCGTTCCACGGCAGATGGAGTTTCATGGTTCAGGATGTGATATCTAACATTAGCGTTTCTGAAGAGCAGGGGTGCGGCAAATGGGCTGAATTCAGACCTTGCTCCTGACTGCGCTTTTCTTACCGACATTCTCCATTTCTAATTTAAATTCAGATGGAACCAACGATGACAATTTTTTCTCGCCGGTGCTGCTGGACCTCACTGAGAAACTCAGGCACCGGTAGGATGAAGTGGCCTTTTTAGTCTTTTAACTATCAGATATCCCTTCCCGATTTTTAGTTCTTTGTAAATTTGACTTTAAGTGGAAATTAATTATGGAAAGCTTACTTTGCTCAGGTAATCTCGGTGGAATTAATTTCGTTTCTCGTTAAAAGCGGATTTTTATAGTTCTTAAATTTTTTCCATATTACGATGTAATTTTAAAATTGATATTCCTGATATATTGGAACATGCAAAATATTTAATATTTTAATCGCTAACCATTTTAAAATGTCTGATAATACTCTTAATATGCACTTTATAGAAGATTGTTTGCAGGTGTACTTTCAGGAAAACTACTTTGCTGTCGTCCCAATGTGATATAGATTTCCTCCTCACCTTAACGTCCTCCACATATTAAAAATTCTTAATAATCTCAGTCCAGCCGATATACGAGGGATGCTATTTATGTATTCGCAAATATATATATATATAAGAACAAATATTTATCATTAAATCATGGTTTTATTGTTTTTCAAAATATTCTCCATGATGATCGATACACTTTTGCATACGTTTGAATGTATTTATGTTTTTGAATCCCAAAAATACAGATGATCATTTACTTCGAAGTGCTGGGAAAACCCATACAGTCCATTGCTATTTATTTTCGGGCTCATACGGTATGTCACATGACGACCTTGCAGTATCATTCACGCACAGCATAGATGTTTCCTGGCACAACAACCGATATTGGACGGCATTTCTTAAATTTGTCCGTGAGCGAAAGACGGCCACGATTGAATTCACTAAGCCAGTGATCTACAGTGCTTTTAGGTGGTGCTTCAGCGCCATCAGAGTTGATCGATGCACTGTGTCGACATAATCCACGTCGAAAGTCGTAGTAAATAATCGCACGAGAATTCTCATAACTTAATTCAATTTTTTGAATGAGACGAAATTTTCAAGTTACTGTAAACAACACAAATAGCGTCCGTGTGACAAAACGTTCTGAGTACGAATACCGTCAACAATGAAAAATTTTACGATGTATATGTCAGATGGCGCCTAATAACACCATTTTTGCCAGTTCCGGATACATAAATAGCAACCTACGTATTACCGCATCATCGAACGCATCATTGCCTTTGTGCTCAAAGTAAAATTTCAACTTTATTTCACTTTTACTAATTCACATACAATCTTTCATTCCTTAGGCTGTTATTTCAATCCTATTCTATTCTTAGTACTCTATTACCCTATCAACCTTTTTACGACCTTACACATCGACATTTGAATTAATCTTATTAAAAGGTGAACATAGAACATATGTACATATAATTATAAAAGAAACTTTACCAACTTATTTAATTTACGCTATTAAATTTGAGATAGAAAAGAAGTTTGAGCGGATTTACTGGATGAGTATAAAACAGGCATAAACTTTTTGAAGTATTTGCTCGGAGAACCACTTAAGAATGTGAAGTCTAAGACTGACAAGATGAGAAATATTGCGGATAGCTTTCCAGAACTAAAGACAACGAATTCGGGAACGTCAATGCGAAACAATTCAAACGGTAGCAGAGGGAAGAGAAAGATTTAGTATTCAATATTTTTACAACATCTGTCTCATATTGGAAATACACCTTTTTGGCTAAAAAGCACCACCCCAGTAAAAGTCAAATTAAACAATAATGACCATTATCATAAAAACTGTAACTTCTTGAAGAAATAAGCTTTTTATGTATTCATGCCCCTTTTGTTTTTTTGGTGGCCTAAGTCAACAACATTTTTGTATTCCCAAGTTGATATTTTCATTCTTATTTTCAGTTTTACTGAAATATATTTTTTAACATAAATCGAAAACTAGCTTCTCAAGATGTTTAGAGACAAAGAAAAAGAATCCGCGGAGTGATAATTCCCGTAATTTGTTGCTTGTAGATTGCCCTCACATGAAATGAATTACTAATCAATTAATCGATTAATCAAGTAATTAGTATATATTTGGACGCTTTTAGAGTTAATTGGGTTGGTACTGTGCAGCCTCAAAGTTGACTGCAAAACCTTTTCGCTATCTTAGTATTATTATATAATGAATATAACATTTAGGCCGAAAATTAATTCGTAAACCTAAGCAAATAATCATTAATAAAGTAAGTATGATTGGTGCTGATTTCTTCTCAATCACGTTTAAATTAAATATCTGTGCACATTAACTTCAAGGAGTTGAATATAATTTTGATAGACCATTTGACGTAAACTACTGCTGAAAAATATCAGTAAACTGGCGGTATCAATAAAGAAATATTCAAATATTTTAAAGAGACCGGTGTGAAATCTTGACATGTCTTGATTCGCTGTAAAAAGTATATCTATAAATCGAATTAAAGGTCTCGTATTTTTGTAGTTGGTTAAAAAGAACATATTCTATTTAGTTTTTGTAAGATCATTCGTAATGCTTAAGGAAGGACATACTTCGATTTTTTCTATAATTATGATAAAAGAACATTAGGTAATTTTCAAGGAATGCATATTGTCGGAGGCTACGACGACGATCAAAAAACAGAGGAAATTTGGGAATACGATTTTTAAATTCAAAAACAAAAAACTACAATAATTAAAGGCAGAAGCGAAAGAAAAAACGACAAGCGCCGAAAAAGTCCAAAAGGGGCGAAGGTGGCGCTACAGAGGGTCAACGAAGAACTGACATCAAAAAGAGTGGACCCGTTAGAGGTCTCTGGAGTAGAGCTCGTGTTGAATAATCGACATAACTTGAGTTTCCAACACATATTTATATATCACTAAAAACTTTATTATCTACCTGTGTACATAAGATTCGCATATAATTAAAGAACGGATTTTGTTAGCGTTTTGGGTGTTGTATAACTTTCCGCGTGCAAAGTCGTGGGCAACAGCCAATATTTCATAATTTTCTTTGTCATTCTCATTCCAGGAAATATCTTTGGAAGTTACGTCAGATAAAAATGATATCTGGCTTCAACTTAATTTAATAAATTAACAAATATTGTTTTTTAAATACGAATGATGGTTGATAAATCTATAAAGAGAGATAATTTCGAATTTAAAATGAAAATATGAAAGTAACTTTCATAGTTTTCATTTTTCATTTTTAATAAGCTAGCATCTATTGTTTTTACACTTTTGGCTCTTTTTAAAAAATCATTGTTATTGTAAAAATATGACCCAACCGAATTCACAACATAGTGCGATTTCACTAACTACAAATTATATTTTTTATATCAAGGGTTAAAATATGTGTTTTCAAATGGTACAAAGCATAATTAAAAGTTAACAAAAGGTCGAGTGGTTTGGCCAAAGACTACAAGAGCCAATTTAATTTGTGGTTTCAGGGATATAAATTGACTGCCCTAAAAGAACTAGATCAGATTAGGCACCTATATAAAAATTTTATTCGGTCTCAGTTTTATTCAACATATGCAGCTTCGACTTTGTTCGGTTTAAAACAAATTTTGCGTAATAGAAATCGCGGCAAAACAAAACTAAGAATATGTGAATTTTATTTAAAGTTTTGTTAGACTTTGAACTTGCAAGGTGGCTAGCCAAACATTTTCCTTTAAAATCTAGGGAGGAAGTCCTTTAGTCTTATGCCTGGAGCCATAGCTGTTAACTTTTAATTTTAGCTATTGTTAAAAGTTTGGTAGTGTAATATGGTCCTATGCTTATTACTCCTTAATCATATTTCAAACTTTAAAACTAAACTCTATGAATTACCCCATTTCTTGCCCCATTTTCTTAATTTTATATTAAGCGCCTAAGACTTGTCAGCAACAGGACTAAATTTTTTTTTATGACATTATATTATTTTTCAAAAACCGTGATAGGAGTATTCATGTTTATCGGAAAGCCTCCCAATTATCCGAAACACCCGAAAATAAAAGGTTGCTGCAGGAAACCTTCATTCTTGCAGGCGAATAGCCTGAACGGCGCAGCTCCTACAAATACATAGGTTTTAACTCCCGGCGTGAAATTCACTGCGGCATGGTGGTCCATAACTCCCTCCCGCGTCAACTTGAGTATTCTGTTCTGTGCAGTATGGATTAATCTCTCTAGACCTCTTAGGCTACTCTCACTTCAACTTGAGCTCTCCAAGATCAGGAAGAAAATTAGTGACTGGAAGAAATTCCAGAGGTATCCTACCACTACAAATTTGCATAACTACCGTAGGAACTTGCCTATCGTAAAAAAAAATTAAGGAACCGGGGCCTCCTCTGCCAGATCTATTGATCCAAATCTTAAACTTGCCTAGAAGTGAAGAAAGATCAAATCACTGCACAAGAACAGGCAAACTACCCTGATCGCTAATTTGACACTCCATGGAAATTGCCTCTGAACTGGCTTGTGCTTAGGCGCGTTAGTCCGATGATGAAGCCTTTAGCCCACAAAGAATTGCAGCTACATGCTGCTGCGAACGACCACTACTCCTCTGACGTCACGATCAATTTATATTAATCCCATATCCCTTGATAAACTAAGAAGTTCAGCGCTTAGTAAATGCAAGGAATCGGCGACAGGACATGGCAAAATTACTTACGGCGTAGTAAAAACAAGCTCTGGACTCCTTCAAGGAGGGACTCCTCTCTTTATACAATCTCATCCTTGAAAAAGGCATCTTTCCGCAGGCTTGGAAAAATACCATACAGGTCCCAATACGTAAGAAAAATCGTTGTACCCCTGATACTACCACACCCGAGAATCTAGGTCCCAACTCACTGCTGCTTTGCCTATTATGCCTGCTTGAGAGGATATTAGGGACCCGTCAGTCAGTCCCGCTAGTCAGTCTTCTGGACAACAGGCTTTCCGCTGCCATTCATGGCTTCAGGAGGTATAATCCCCCTCCTCCTAAAGGAACACAGCGCACAGTTGGCCCTAAAAGCTCGCAAGAAATTCCATATCTTGTCTCTCGATATAGAAATGGTATACACAAGGTAGCGAAAGATGTAATTCCAAAAATGGGGCATTGATGCACATTCATCCAGCTGATAATGCATTTTCCTTCATACTAATCCTTTCAGGTCGGAGCGAATGGCTACACATGGCCCAGAACCTCCATGGAGAACGTTTGCCTCAGGACTCTTCCCTATCTACATCACTTTTCAACTCCTTGTTATCATCATTCACTCCTGAACACGTCGTAGATGAATTGACGAACTACATCTACGCAGACATCAGTCCACTACTGACACACACCCGATGGTGTTTTCGAAGAGCCTGCTTCCAAATAAACCTATGGTGTGAGAATACCGGCGCCATTCTACCCTATGGCAAGGCGGGGTGTCTGACCCTAGTCTCCCAGAAAAGAGGCCTCCACCGCCAAAACATTAAGATCGGCGACATAACAATCCCCGTAGTAAGCCGAATGGAAATCCTGGGCCTGACAATAACCCGGCAACTGAAATGGGACTCTCACCGTGCTGTTCTCACCACTAAAATCGGGAGAATCAACAACTTGGCCTGTGCCATAGCGGCCAAAGGAAACGGTACTCCCATTCACGCGGCAAAAGCAATTTGTCAACAATGGGGAAAACGAATTACTTGGCACAAGTATATACCGCCACCATCAAGAAAAACCTGAGAACCATCCAGAGGATACAAGGCGGAGGTCTTCGCTATTTGGAAAGCGGTCGAAACCGGCCCTAATATCTCCCCAGGAGTCATTTTTCCTAACTCTCAGGCAGCACTTCGCGGCATAAATAACAGGAGGAGATAACAAGGACCATCATATTCTACTCCGATAAAACTCGTGTGGTTGCCAAGCCACATCGGCATCTTAAGAAACGAGGCCGCTGACCATGTGGCAAAGACCACAATGGACCCCGAAACTTTGCTAATTGACGCGCGCCATATGGGCTCATTCCCGAGAGTTCTAGGCCCTAGACCTAAAGCCTTTTTAAGTCTTACTCTTACCTCTAAAAATAAATAAAATGTGGCAAAAAATATGCATTACTTATGACCAGATCAGAAATAACGCTGATCTTAAAGTTTATTTTACAAGCTTAATTTATTGCAATTCCTAAAAGCAGCCATT
Organism: Proctacanthus coquilletti; assembly: GCA_001932985.1. NCBI lineage: Eukaryota > Metazoa > Arthropoda > Insecta > Diptera > Asilidae > Proctacanthus > Proctacanthus coquilletti. The sequence continues at coordinate 53,859 of MNCL01000215.1, read as the reverse complement.
ACTACGAGGCGGAATTCGGTTTCAGGATTTTTGATAACGATAAAATCATGTAAGTTCCTAAATAATCGTACAATCGGAAAAAAAACAATTAATTAGTCTTAAACGGAATAACAGAAAACGTCTGTCCTTTGCATTTACTTATCTTTTGAACACAAAGTTTTTAATTAAAAATACCATTTTCATCAGATTTAAAGGGCTCGCAGTAATAATATAATGACAGAGATCATACAGTTTATATTTTAAATGATATTATTGTCCAGGGTAGTTTCATAGTAGTGAAGTTCTTAGTTTGCTCTTATCAATATCATTCAAAAAATGCTATCACCACCATGTTGTTAGTTATTGATTTTGATTTTTCCGAAATAATTTAAGGAAAGTTTTACTTCAGAAATCCTGCTAAATTTTATTGAATTTCTCGTTTACATACAGAGTTATAACCCAAATTAGTTTCAAAGAGGTAGTGCGCGTTTTTATGTTGAATATTTTACAGATGACAATAAACATTCTTGAAAAATCTAAAGTTATTATTTTGCAAAAATACCTGAAGGACTTATATTTGGTTTATGTTTTAATCTTTAAGTGTACGAATAAACACAACGCTTTGTCATTCCACGCAAATTGCTTGGATTCAAAAATGAATCGTTGGATTTTTAAGGTTTCCAGAAAAGGTCAATAAAAGGCGGTTCCGGGCCCTTAAGCGCTTCCACATTGTTGTGGTCTTTAAGCAATAAAATTATGAACTCTGTGACTCAGATTAAAAAGCAGTTTTCTTAGATCTTTAGGGCTGTCGTCAGTGGACTGGATCCAGATTTTGCAATATTATATTGTGAATACTCCACCTCAACATCACCAAAGCTTCCAGTAAAAATCATATGCAGAGATTAAACCCAATTTTCCATTGGGATTTTACAATAAAGTTAATAGAAGAAAAGTTCTAGAAACTCCATGCAAGAAGAGGAGAGGAATAGTTTGCAGAATTTAACTTTTAAATATAGGAAGTGTGATGAAAAAGTAAAAAAACAGCAAAATTACATAATAAAATTTATATCTAAAGTAAAATTGAGTGTTAAGAGCGGAAGTTCGAGTGGTATGAATATATAAGTTAATAAATAAAGATATTTGGCTTTTGTTGATAAAATTTTTAAGGATATCAAGCCCTTATTTATCCACTAACGTGCTGCCAAAAACACTCCGAATGTAATTTCTCACTTAGATGACTAAAATAATTAGCCCCTCTCTCGACGACGCAGGTGCATGTTGTTAGCAAAATCCTAGACTTAACATACAGTCTTATGCCTAAATTTATAATTCGAATAATATTAATAATGTTAGTAATATTAATAACTTTAAGAAATATAATTCCAAAATCAGCTTTTAGTGTTCAAGCGTTATTTCGTAATACACAAATAAAATACTCTCTAATGCTGTTACATGTGTAAATTAATGGTTCTATTTTGCTGCTTAAAGAAATAGTGCCAATGTAGGAAATTACAATCTTAATTTTATATGTATTTTTAATACAACCTTTTTAATGTTCCTTGTCTTTGCTTTTAAGGAATAGAATTTCACTTTCAATAATAAAGTATTTATTTAAAAAAATTCACTATTTGATTATAATTTCATAAACTCCAAATTCCTTGCCCACAATTACTAAAGGATAAAATTACTCTTCATCTGAGTCGTACGATTATACCTTAATACTGCAATACTTTCCGGTGGTTTAGAGTTTAGTATTTCTAAAAATAATTATTCAAGACTTTGTTGGTCCAAGGAATAAGTCAAAACTCTTAATATTTACGTGTACAAAAAGTCCTGATCAATATCACGCCGACTTCCCGTAATTTGCATGGTCAAAATTGGTTTTTACAATATCTTGGTTTACATTGATAGTACACTTTATATTATTATAAGAATTGCAGATTAGGAAATTCTCTATGAAAATAATCAGGTCGTGATATTTCACGCACGACCAACCCTTCAAGAATGTGTGCCTTTCGATGTTGTGCCAACTTTTCGTACTATCAATGCATTTTAAAAATATTTATCGCACGATTTAGTATCTCATTATAAAAATTAAGGAAATCTCCACATCTTCATTTTCGACGAACCGTTTCCGTGATATAAGGCCAGAATACAGAAAATACCATCCATTCCTTCTTACACGAACTAAAATACTAAGAGGCGTGTTGCTTTTCCCATAGGCTTAGTTCGTTTTCCCCAACTTCTGGCACAATATCTTCTTCTTTTCCAGGATTGTTCGGCGTGTGCATCATTAAATTATATCATGAGAATCTACCCCATCACGACTAATTTTTTCTACATTTATATCACGAATTGAATAAGAAGAATCACTCTACTCCAGTTGACCATGACCTTCTACGATAGTGACTTCAAACTGCGGAACATAATAGACCAATTTTCTACTAATTATAATAAAAAATTGTATTAAAAAGTAAAGCGCGAGCGATCATAATAAAGTAGGGGTCCTAATGTACGTATATTACTGATTCTATTCTTAAAACGAATAGAAGTCTTTGCTCGCACTAGACACCGTTTCCTTGCCTCGAGATCCATTTGAGATCTCTTGAGGAGAGTATACATTCTCCACCACAAGGCAGTTTCGAGCTCGGTACCCTCATCTACTAGTCTGTCTAAATATCAGGCGCCAGTCTCAGAACAATCAATTTTTTATTACTCCAAGAACAATTACTGCTGATTGCCCGCTCGAAAATTTCCTCAAAGACCAGGCCTTCTCTCTCACAAGGTTTAAAAAGAGCGAAGTAGCAGAGAAATAAATTGTGTCGTCAAAGTTTTATAAAGATTAATTTTCGTTAAATTACAAGTCAGATTTTTCTTGCTGAATTTATTATATTTCTGACTATTGCTTTATTTACTTGAATTATTCCCTGATTTCTTTTATTTATTCTTTAGTTCAATAAGTTATCATGTATGTTACTTCTCCAAGGTAAAAAATGTGAAAATCCCTTTTTCTCCCTTCATATTTAACCAATATCAATAAATGTAGTACCAATGGAGGAATTTCCTAGGCTTCTGATCAATAGCAGTTTCTAGCGTACTATTAAATAAATAAATTAATTGAAGTTAAAAGGAAAATGAATCATGACATCCTCCGACGATATCGAAAGTAAAATTATAAATGAATCAGCTGATTTAGTGAAGTGATCTTTTTAAGTCGTTTTGGCTTAAGCAGTGCCATTGAAAATAAATTCTCCTAAGGAGGTTAACAATTTTTATTGTGGGCTTATTTAATTGATAAATGCGAATAAATTTCTTGGTACAAGTATTCGTCAAGTTCTGTAAATATTGTAGCAGACTGCTTCAGGAAATTTTGTTCCCTTCCGCCCCAATTGCAAAATCGCCTAATTTTCAAACAAGCGATATCTTCATTTCAGCTGCACTTGTCCAAGCTTAAATAACATTCTCAGTCATTTTAACAATTTACCACACTGATTGCTCTCAAGTACGAGTGTCCGCATAGATCGACTAGTATTATTACATTACTCCCTTGTTATATACAGCACTTTTTTTGTCTTTTCAGTCTAGATTATTTTGATTTTATATTCAAAATTAATATTTTTAAGTAAAGACTTTACCAAGAACTCTTAACACCGTGCATTCACCCGAAAATTTCTATAAATCCCGGCACGATGAAGAAGCTATCCTGAGATGCATCAAACACTAGCATTAAAGAAAAAGTATTTACTTTAAGGAAACAGAAAATGTATGTTGATCAAAGCTTTGTTTTTCATGGAACATATACGAGTTTTCTCTAAGAATTATTCAAGGGCTTTCCATCTGCAAAGATCATGGGACTACAATTACCGGCGGAAACAGCTTCCCGCACAAATAGGTGCCTCATCCCGGCACTGCAGACATCCTTTTATGAATGATTAAGCGCGAAGGACTCAAAATTTGCTTATGCGCAGCAGATTTCAAGAAAATTCCATCAAATAATTACAAGACTAGGACACACCATCTGCCCGTTTGCTACTTCCGGAAGATTCACTGAGATTTGGGCGGCCATAAATCCTGAGCAAACCATTAACTAATCCAGTTCAGACTATACATCGGATATGAATAAATTCAACAAAAGGAAGAAGAACAAAGAAGGTCTCGTGACGATCTCAATTTTCGCGCAAAATGCCAGAGGATTTCCAGATAAATTTTCTTAATTTCCGCGAGATGGTCGCCACAAACAAATGGGCCTGCTCGACGGGGCTTATAAATTCAAATTTTCTTGCCAGCTATAAAGGGATGGACCTGAAAGAAATCTGCGCGAAATTAGATTTTCCGTAACAAAAGGCCGTCAAATCTTTCGCCTTTAAGGAATGACAGGGGATTTAAGAAGATTTCGAGCGGGCGAATCGCCGAGACGGCCTGTCCTCATCCGCTTCAATTCGGTTCGAATTGTCAATTCATTAGCGAGATTCCGCTCAAACAAACACACAGACAACGTTGGAATTGCATAATTCATCGCGTCAATTGGTCGTTAAGCTCCGCGGGCCGCGCACCGCACCTCTGGGGCGGGCAATTCTGCAGGGCCGTATCCAGCCACGGCCTGGAATTTTCATAACGCTCTTGGCCACATACATAATACAGGAGATGACTTTCTTACTAAATTTGCATATCAATTTAAATTTATGAGCCGGCCGGGTGTTAATTAGAGTCCTCCAACGGGGTATGCCGTGGTTTTGAGATTTTGTCATGTCGACCGGATCAGCGGGGGACTAACTGACTCTTCATGGACCCTTGTAATTGAAGCAATTGAATTACAGCATGTCTAAATGGCCCGCTCCATGAATTGAAGCTGTCCTTCTGTGTGGACAGCAGCCAAATTTTATAAACGTCGTGGAATATTTTACGAAAGGTTATCCTGATTTACCCAGCAGTAGGCACGCGCGCCCAACGGCTGCACAAATTTAGAACGTTAGGGATTCATGGCGAATGTTTAGAAGTTATTTAGGGAAATTTGAGGGGTGATTAGCGTTATTGTTGACTTAGAAGAAATTAACTTCTCGTCGACTTGAAAAGAACTTAATTCCATGTAATTTGCAAGTAGCTCTAAAAGTCAAAATTATTCTCGAAGTGGTCTCCTATCGAAATTATAAACAGACTATTTCTTCCTATTTTTCTTTCGCATGAAATTATGTCTTTTCCCTGATTAAACGATTTAAAAAACCATGAAGCACCACTTTAATGAACGCTTTTTCTCTTTTGTCTACTTTGGTAATTTTGCTGAAGTGTGCATCAGTCAATATAACTATTATAATATACTATGACATCTTATTTAAGATAAAAGTTCTTTTATATCACGGCAAAGCTGAAGAACACAGGACTTTCAACAGTTTAACACTTGTAATAAAATAATTTACAACACTGCTTAATTAAAAAATAGGAATAATATAGGACGTAGGAACCAATGCGCTTTACCTGATTACTTAACTACCAGAGTTTTAACGTTATTAAAAACTACTTATTTTATTGCACTTACTGTACAAATATAGACAGTTTTTGAATGAGAGAACGTTTCTGTGGTTCATATGAATTTGATCTGTACTGATTTTCTTCACAACATGATTCAAATGGTTTGCTGTTCTGTTGACTCGTACGGGTTTGAAAAAACTTAATTTACTGATGCTAAAATATGAAGAAAGACACTTATTTCCTTGATCTGTTTATTTCTTTAGACTATTTATATTTCATTGTTCTACAAAAATATCGTAATCACTGTCAATCCAACTCAAATAATTGTAATAACATTACAACGTACACGTATATATGACGAGTTTTATTTTATAGTTTCCACATTATAACTCTGAGGACCAAATTTAATATTAAAATAGTATAATAATTATTTACTCCTGTCTTATGTAAAAATGTTTTTTACACGATTATTAGTTTTGTTCTTTACCACTAATATAAAGATAGTTTCCAGAAGAAAGCAACTACTTTTAAAGTAAAATATTCCAACAAAAGTCTGTTTACTCATTTCAGCAATATAAAAAAATCTTATCTTAATATAACTAAGCTACTTACGAGTAGTTTCATTAACTGACGCCTGCGTTTATAAAGCTACCACATACCTTTCTATAGTTACTATTATTTGTCGCAAGAGTCTTAGATCTACGACACAAACGTAGGAAGAAATTAGCATGAATCCAATTCATTTGAAGGTATTTTTATTTATTTTAAATTGTAGATTGAGGTTTTGTGCAATAAAAATTTTAATGTGGCGGCAACAAGTTGGTGAGCAAATTTCGATCTTCATGATCCAATTCGACTCAAAATCAGTGGATATTTTTTGGGTTCTAAGCTTTTCTAAACTTATTTCAAAAATCAAGGTTAATAATTCCTCTGCATAGTAGAACCTAAAAAATTTTAACTTAGACTCTCACGAAAAGTCAATATTTATATTGCCATACATGGAAGTCGAATGTGATCATTGTTTTTATAAAAATCAATATGTGATCAACATGTGTTTAAGTGCATGACGCTTGATATAATTGTATGTGTGATCGCATACCATATTTTAAACTATCTCTAAATCGAAAAGGCGCTTTACCATCCGAGTAAAAGTTAACGGCGGGCGCAAAATAGTCGAATTATGGTCGCTCAGTCGTTACAAAGGCATACAACGGCTTTATAGGCTTCCGATCGCTCTTGAGGGTAATACTTGCTGGCCCTGCACATAGGCATACGGTAGTCACATTTCCATTAAAAGATGAAAACAGCTGTACACGGGGCGTACAGTGGCCATCTGAAGTGATGAGGAGCTCGGAGGTCGGCTCAGATAGTGCTCTGACTCATCGCTGTTTTTCTTGTTTTTGAACTATGACTGCCTGTCGAAGGATTTAAGACTTCTCTGATTTGTTGGGCCAGCTGAGGGCACTTCCAGTCGGCCAATGGGAAACTTTCTTCCTTTCTGCAGGTACTGAGCTCTCGTTTCTTGCTCGCTACGAGGAAAGATTTTCTTGCTTCTTGATCTGGCCGTAAAAGAATTGAACATAATTGAAAGCACTCAATGTGGAGTAATTTGTGTTTTTAAATAAAAGGTTTAAAGCCCGGCTTGTGTCTTTTTTTAACTTACTTGCGTTCCACACCAACTATTGCTCCTAGCTCACCTACTAGGTTATATTTTTGTACCATTATTTTATATATTTAATAAAATTATAAAATGCCAGAAATTAATATTGCTTAAGTACATTTTATCGATTTGAAAGCTTTGTTTTTTGTAGTAGGTTTCAGGAAATATATTGATTCTATGTTTTTGCCTATCGTCATCATTCTCAACTCTCAATTACTTTTTAAATTAGTCGCTTCAAAAAACAGTTTTATTTTCGTCGCTCATATTTTTCACATTGTTTTCAACTTAGCAATATTAATGTCTAAAATTTATATTTGCTTTTGTTACCACGGTGCGAGCCGAGGATTTTGGTCTTGTTTTTGAGTACATATCAGCTGTTGAAGTATTGTTCCATAAAAACGACTTAACTTTGCATATACGTGGCAGTAAAAATAGTGACGAGCGACAGTGTTGCCTGAATCGCTGGTGCACCTTAAATAATTAACAAAATACTCAACACCTTTACTTAGCTTCGAGACTTCATTCAGATGATTCGTGTTCGGAATACGTCTGCATAAATTTTACCATCCTTTTGTGTAGAGTACCCAAACCAGGTTCGTTCTTCCTACGTTAGTAATTTTCGCCTAAAGGAGAATTTGAACATCTCCGCCAGGTAAATACAATTTACGCTTCGGACGAGGACGACCAGGTGCAGAAAATGAAGCCCGATAACACGTCCAGGATATACATCCTTAAGGATAAAGCAAAAATAGGGGATTTGCTCGTGAAAACGTGGAAACAAAATTAGACCAGGGTTAAGAGCGGTGTTAATGCAAGCTACACGGCATCTGGTCAGATCTGATGCAATTTCTCATTAAACTTTATCTCCTTTTCTCGGGATTATTTGCTTTTCAGGTGTATGAATACTCTTGACCGGAATAATTCGTCAGAAGTATCACTTTTCATGAGTTACAGAGGCAAATAAGAAATACAATTTAGGCTGCAGCCTACTGAGCAGCGAAATTTATGCCCTACACAAAGTCTTTCAGCAAGAAACTTAAGGAGGCGCCCAAATAAATTGCGACATAAAAGGGCTTCTTATGCAGCATACAAAGCGCCTCCGTTACATCGATATGGAGATGAATTACCTAACATCCTGGTGCGGCTCGACTGTTTAATACTCCTTGTGCGCTAAGTTTCTGAACTTTTTTTCTTTATGACCGACTTCAAAAGTCATACCGTAAAATACGATCAAACTGCGAACGGTGTTCCGCACGCATTTGTTTGTTAAGCCCCCGCCCGGGGTAACCGTCCGTAGAACAAATAATTTCAGCCCCATTGGCATAAAAGGTCGGATTCATTCACATATAAAACTGACTCGTAATAGACCGACTGGGTTAGAGGCCCTTCCACGGTATTGTGGGGCTACTTTGGGAAAGGGGTCGTTCGAGACTATACAATTCATTGGGACTTCGTTCAGGAGCCCTACAATCCCTAGAGTCGGTGCGGTATATAAAAAGTTTATTTTATGCGCTCCAAATTAAGTTTATACAACACAAGCACTCCGATTTGGCTTCAAATCATTGCAATATAATTTGGTAAAGGCTTCTTTCTCCGAATAACTCCATTAAGTGAAATTCTACTCCGGAATATTTCAGCTTTCATAATTTGCTTTTAGACTGTTGCGAAATGGTTTTGTATTATCTGAACATCATAACGTAAGCGGGTATCGCATATTCATTTATATAAAATGATGCCAAACAAGAATTAGAGCTGATCTTTAAAGCTACAGGGATATGTACTGAAGGTTTGGACCTTTTCTATACAAAGCACTAAGTTAAAAAAAAAAAGGAATATGTTAAACAAGTGATACAATTCTTTATTTAGAAACTATTTGACCATGTAAACTATTACACAATAAATATCTTCCTGAAAATAGGAAAACGAATTGGGAGCACAAAAACTCTTTTTGGGATTTCGATTGTATTAATTAAGCTCAATTTTCCCAATAAACACTCAATTATCTACTCTACTTTCAACTTTTGTTATTCTTAGGAAAGGGTTGTTCATTATGTTTTGGTGGATCGGACTTCTTAACCCTTTACCATAAAACCGGAATTTTTACAAAGAGTATGAATTCCCATATACTCTCGGAGAGAACCGAACCATGCTGTAATGAAGTTTTGTTTGAGAACTAGCACGAAAACCTAGCGCACTAATTTGAACGGCAGTGCTTGTGATTGTTTTTACAGTAATAATACAGCAAAATTCAATACTATTTACGTTTTCTTTTCTTTTAATACTTTTTTTTTTCTTTTGTTACATTTTTTCTTGCTTACAATTTCAATTTGACAGCACTAATGTTTAAAGTGTAAATGGCGTCATCGCTGGCGGGTTAAGTGCTTTTTTGTTATCGACTAAGATTTTCCTCCTCGAATTTGAGTCAAAAAGGAGAGCAGCCTTTCTTTTCTAAAACAGAATTAAGTACTATATATTAAAAGAGCGTAACTTCCGCCAATATTTCTTAAACTTTGTTGCTAAATTTTCTTGATTTCTTAGTTATTGGAGCAAAGCAGAAAGCTTTAAGTGTTCTCTAATAAAAAATATATTCATTAAGGACTCTATTAGAAAATAAGTATCTCGTAATCACTATTTTTTTATGTCATCGGCTTATGCATCATTTTGTTTTCAAGGTAGAACATTTACATGGCCAATAGAAGTTGAGCAGTATTCAACATAGTAATAAACTACCCGAAGAGTATCATAAATTTTTCATAAGCCGAAAAGAATATCTTCTAAAAACCATCCCCCCCTGAGAGTCTTAAAACCCTCAAATCTGATTTTGATCAGAAACTGACAAAAATTCAAGACATCAAATTTATTTAGACTAATAGAATTTATTTCATAAGAACGGTTTTGCTGCGAATGAAAAATGGAAGAATTTACTCAAGTATAAAATGAAAAAAAGAATTGAAGAGACGGAAACAGCGAGTAACACTATTTCGTAAATATTTCGTATTCACAGAGTAATTAATAATATTTAGGTTGAACAAAAACAAGTACAATCTAAATTCTCCAAAACCTAAAAATAAAAGTTTTTCTAGAAAGGCGTTGAATTTCCACTCGATGTCTTATACCACGTGATAAAAGCCACGACTGAGAGATTTTATATTTGCAGTATTTTAAACAAGACAATTTCTCTTTAGTGAAAATATGTTTTTTCAGTGAACCCGATAATAATGGTCACCGGTTTCAAACAACGCAATTATTCGTTGGTACCAAATATTAGGGGAAATTAAAAATTCTTTGGGTTATTCAAGATTACGTTTATTTTCAAATTTTTAAGTATATCCAAATAAAGAGAAATTATCTTAATTAGCAGTTATTCAAATTCAAAGCCAAATTATTTTCATATATAAATACTCAAATTTAACGCTATGCTACTTTAATTTAACATTATTGATCACAAAGCAAGTTAGACTCAACAATGAACTGATTGGGATTGTATATAAAAACAAATCGCCACAATTGCTGTGCTTTTTGTCTTTTATGAATTCCAATTTCATTGCTGTTATGACAATTTATATAAAATGAACAAATTGTTGCGCCTAGACTTTGTCTAGGCTGCAGCGAAAATATGAAACTGAACCACCAACTTGCAGCTATCTGTCGCCTTTGCTCTCTTGTCTGAAGGGTCACCATCTGAAGTCTAATTGACTTCTGGTCCTTCTTTTATAGTCCGCGGATTGTGTTTTCAATATTGCACAGCCAACTTTTGTTTCACTACCTCTGTTTACCATAAATATTTAATTACTTCCTGCAAAAATGCAACTGAAACCCTTAATAGGGCTGCGTTTGATACTTTTATTCCACTTCAAAAATTTCCACCCTGACGAGAAGAATAATTGTCGTCCCTTTATAAAGGTTCTCTCTCTTATTCTAATTAATTTAATGAGGAGCAGGTAAACCACCGGCGGTTGTTAAAGTTTGACATGTTTTCATTTGTTAAGTGAAGCGCGCGTGTGTTTTCAATTTTTAGTGGATTTACTGAATAACACCTAATTAACGTGGGAAATTCAAATGCATCTGATGATAACACAGGTGTCAGTAAGATTTTATTACTACATAATAATTAATTTTAATTGAACGTATATTTCAGAAAATGCCATATTATGTACATTCTAATTGCTTTCACGAATTTGTAACTATGAAATGTTGGTTGTCGGTTCAAGCGGGCTTTGGTTGTAGTGTAAATAGTAACGAAAATCGTAAGTCTAAAAAGCCTGTGTTCAGCGTTTTATTTACTACTAATAGGTTTACATTATGTGTGTGAACTTTTATTCGTGATTGCATAAGATAATTTTCTTAATACTTTTGAACTATTGAACTCATTTGCTTAGCATAAAATCGTTGGAATTTATATTTTTCGACCGACATTTTCATTGATAAATTAAACAATGCAGGGCTGAATTTCTTCACTTGTTAGCTACTACAGAACAAATTTCGTATCGCCATCATGGAAACAAACAAACAAAGTACAATCATGGTCATCGACGCGGATGCGAACGCGCTCCATACGACGGAGGTGAGTTGTTCTCGGACTATATAATAAGCACCAGTTCGCTTTTATTTAACGTGGGAAATGAGCAAATGGGCAATTCAAAAGCCGAAATATTATCCCTACCGAAATAGGAGCAGAACCAGTTGGGCTAAATATAATACTCGTACCGCCCTACGAAATGTACTACCGGGTGAGAGACCTCCAGCCATCGACTATAAGCTGTAGTGAAAATCTCAACCAGGGCCTGCAATAAGGCAACACAGTCCTCCTGCCCCTACAATACTCAATCCCTGTGGTCTTGACCACAAAATTCTCAACAGAAAGAAAGGCCACAGAAAGCTTCAAACTAATTCAATCACCAGGTTTGGATGGCATAATCAAGCTATTGATCCCATGCCTAAAAGGTATCTTCAGCCTTAATCTTACCTATCCACCAAAATCATAGATGCAAATCAATGTGATACTCATCCCAAAAGCAGGTAAAACCTCTCATACTAAACCGAAGGACTACAAACCGATTACTCTGTCCTCTTTTCTCCTAAAAACTCTAGAAAAACTAATAAATAATTACAGCAGAAAATACATGAACATCTTTAGTCTCTTTAAATCGCAACATGCGCTAGGATAGATCAGCTGAGACCGCTTTTCACCACTGAGTTGAAAAAGCAATGATTCAAAAGATCTGTATCTGGACAAATCTAGCTACTGGGTTGTGGGCTACGCGGACGACGTTGCTATCACGATCTCAGGAAGATACTTGAATATGATAACAGAGATCCTACAATCAATCAAAAGATTACATAAAGGAACCACCAAATTGCGGGGGTCAATACAGAAAAAAACCGAATTAGTGCTTTTCTCCTGAAAATATAAAATACTCATCTGTAATATAATAATATAATAATAATAAATTTGATCTACACAACCCTAGAAAAGGCAGCCAACCGGAGTGCTAAGGAAAAGTTCCAATTATCGGCAACACTCTTGATAACGGGTGCCTTGAAAACCACATCCTTCAAGGCTCTAATATAATACCGATAGACTTGTACACCGCATCTACATCTTTCCTTGACACTTAATTCAACCAATCATTCCCGACCACCAGACAGGAATGGAGTGAAGGGCCTTCGCGATGGAACAGGTCAGTACATATCTATACTGATGTCTCCAAGTTGGAAGGCAAAATAGATAGCGGGGTATTCTGAGAATGACTAGAATTAATTATATTTTCGACTACCGTATTAGTGCAGTGGCTTTTAAACAGAGGTAATAATGATCAAAGAGGCAATAAATCGGCTACATCACGCTAATATACAACTAAACGAAGTGACGATTTTCACCCACAAACAGGCAGTAATAAAATTCATTAGATTTATAAGGTTGTTTCAAACTGGCATCTAAAATTAAATTCATGGCCACAACTGTGTAAGGTATATCTTGTTTGGGTACCGGGACACTGTGATATCCTAGGTTACAGTAAGGTAGATGAACTAGCCAGAATTGGCATCATTTTACTAGTTCCTGACATATACCTCAGCCAGGTATCCCGTTGATCTCTCACAAACTCGCTATGAAAGAAACACACAACAAAAATGCCACCAAAAGATAACAATGGCAACGGACATGCTTAATCACTAAGCAGATTTTGCTAATGCTCAGTCCAGTACGGTCCGAGCGGCCAATCTCCTTAGATAGGGATTGCACCCACAAAGTAGTAGCAGTACTCACAAGGCACTGCATCATAAGCAAACTTGCGCACAAGAGTCACATCCAACACTAGGGAACTGTCGGAGGAGAAATAGAAAAGCCTGCTCCACTTCCTCTACAAGCTACATATAACCTAAACTAACCGAGTGTTTTAGAAGGTTAAATAGATTTAGAAGATTATTTTTCCAGGGTGATCGACACATTTTGTGCCTTTAATTCCTAAAACCTATAATGTCAAAAAGCTTTCATTTGTTTAACGTCTTTAAAACATATCAACGAATTTTGTTGTAAAGTGGGAGAATTTGATTTTGAAGAATTTATATTTTTAAAAGGCGTTATGATACCAGAGGCGTAACATGGAATCTACAACTTTCCGACATCGACGCACAACGAAATATATCGCATTCCGCACACGTGCGTTTGGGATATACGATTGCTATCGCACATGTGCACACATGAGCTGATCAAAGGATTCATGAGCTGTTAGCAAAGGACAAAAGACTTTTAAACAGTTGAATTCTGTGAATCACCAAAAAATAAATAATGGTGTTTGTTGTAAAGTTTAATACGAACAAATACATATCGTGTGGCAGTGGCCGTGATAATTCACCTTTTTTAATCGCGGAAATAATAATGTATGGATTCAAATAATTACATTATACATTCAACAAGTTTTATTAACAAATATAGTCAAAAACTAATTCTAAATTTTTCTGCTCTATCAACTTTCCCGTTTTATGATAACACACGCGCACTTGATCCCAAAAAGTATGCGAAATTAAATGGAGTAAAAATGGATTGGATCCAATGAATAAGGAAGATTATGTAATACAAGGAATTCTGAATAAATGAAAATATTTTTTCTTTAAAATTTTCTTATGACTATTAATTTTTGTAAAACTCTAAGCATTTTCTTAGATTTTGGGTTGACCACTTTAGAATGAATAAAACTCTTGATATCCTCTAAGAAATTATTTCTCCTGTCCTAATGCACATAAAAAATATCACGCAAAAAGAAATTTGGGTGTACCCCTTTTTCAATTTTAACCCGTTGCGGTCACACCTCCAAATAAGAACGTGCGACCCCACGCGGGAAATCTTTTACTGTTTATCAATTACGTGCAATTTCACCTCATAAAAATTTATGGACATATAAAAAGGCCTTCTTTACAAGATCCAATTATTTACTTATCTAAAATTAATGCTTCACTTGAAAAAAAAAAAAAACAATTAAAAAAAATTTTTAATGAGAAAATTGCTGGGGTCTTTTGGACCTCCGGTGACCACAACGGGTTAAATATTCTCATACAGCTCATGAGCTGTTATTGGTTAAAATTGGGGAAATATTGAAGAACATCAAGCGTTAACTAAGAAAAACGCGTTTAAATATAGTTATGCAGTTATTAATCAATAAGCTAAGTATACATATAATATAATAGTCATTCCCGCACCTCATCTATATACCCTTCTTTTTATTTTTCTTCAAGTTATCTATTTTACCCTCTTAAAACAAAGTAACCAGGAACAACCATACCCCCTAATATCAATAATAAATATAAATCACCAAAAATATACCGAAATTGCGTAAATGTTTCACTGCGATTATAGTCAATCCGTTTTTCAGAAGTTGATGAAAAATTCTCAAATGTACGAACCTTCTCTAGTGTGAATTTTACCTATTGCGAAGATCCCAAAAGTCTTTATAAATATATAAGTATATATACAAATATAAGCCGAACCCCCTAGGTTCGCGAGTGGCGTTCTTGCTGGTTTGGTTTGCTTTTGATTTATTTGCTAGTTTTACCATTAGGAAAAATGCATACGTACAATTCAGATCTTTGAGAAAATAAAGAAGAAATAAAGCCGAAGATCGTAGAAAACAGCAATTACCATTGTTTACCATTTTCAGAGATCATAGCATCTTGAAAACATTATCAGAATATTTTAAGTTGATCCAACGAAAAAATCTTTATGCTTCCATTCTTCGCATACGAATTACTCCAAACTTAGAATTGCAGAAAATAACTGCAGATGAATTATGAATATCATAATAAGTTTTTCTCTTACAATAGTAGGAAAGCTATACGTACTATAATATAAGCAGATATCTAAATGAATGATACCTTTGGGCAAGAAAAAGCCCACCAAAAGTAGGACACAAGGAGGCGTGTCGCGCCAAAAAAATGTACTGGGAATACGTCGACACTAAAATATTGCACTGTCTTGCTAGATATTTCATTTCAAGTGTTTTATGAAATGTATTACTATAGGTATATGTTTTTGTGTCTACAATTTAATATCAGGAATTTTTACTCGCAAATTAGGTTTCTCATTTTCCCGTTAACAATTAAATTATTACTATTATGACTACTTAGAATCTGAGAACTAGCGCTTATAAGATTCGTCATTACGCGAGGAAAACAAAGACCGTATGCGATTATCAAGTACCGTAGTTTGGTAAAACATATAAAGGACGATTTTGAATAAATTTTTAATCAAACATATCTGCTTCGTAACAATTTCTGGCCATGATTTTTTTTATACTGTAATATAATTTCATGAGCCGTACATACAGCCCCTGGGAGTTTTATTTTTGAATTTAATGTAAATAACATTTAGGAGCGCTACTGTGATGAAAATAAAAACATCTCGCTGTTTGTGCATTCAAACATTATAAACAATTTTAAATGTATTCGAAATAAGCTTCAAACCAAATGCCTATTGGTATGCTGCAAAAAAGGCACAGAACGCTATAAAGCCTCAGACAAGCACGCACAGAAGAATACTAAGAAGGGAAGAATATTTCGAATGAACCAAATCGACATTTTTGAGGCTTCCACATTAGGAGAAAGCCTGGCATAGACGACCCCACATAAATAACTTTTTAAAAATTGTACTTGTTCAAAACTGGATTATATTTCTGAAATTCGATCAGTATGAAATTTACCCATTATTCTTTAAACACTAAAAATAAAGCTTGGTAATTCTGATGACTTAAAACTACGCTGAAGAATCTACTCCTTGAAACAGTAATTAACTATGTCTAAAGCGAACTAAACCTTATAAACGATAACGCAGTTATGATCGTCGAAGAAAAGTGCGTTGAAAATAAGGTCTAAATCTTTGGTTTTGTTGTCTAAATAGCAATCATCTAACATGAAGTGAAACTACAGAAGTCTCCTATTACGTGGAAAAATCATTTGGCGGGAGTTTATTTACAAAACGCCAGTTATGAAAGTCACTCGTGGCAGGAAAATTGTGGTATTATCAGCGGAAAACAAAACTTTTGAATTGTAGGAAAAAATGAATACTCCATTGATGTAAATTACAATATAAAGGGCAATGGATCATTTTCCGTTAGTGGCAGTGATTTGGCAGACAAAAGGAAAATTACATCAGGCTTCAAAGGTGTTGCACTTATAGTTGCTTTAATCTGTTTTTATACAATTATCTAAAATTTGGTATTCGGTTTCTTGGCTTAAAATATCACTTTTAAGACTATTCTTCGCCCACAATTTGGGCGTCCAAAAGTACAAATTCTGACTGACGAATTTTTTCTCGATTTTTTTTGTTAAACCATTGCACTTAGCAAGTAACAATTATGTTCTTATTTCGTTGACGATTTGTTCGCAGTGTTTTCTGAGCAGTTTTATCATTATTTTGCTAAATGGAGGTTTACGTGTTTTCTAATGCATATAAAGCCTTATATTGCAAATACTCTAATAATTGAAAAGTCGTAAAAAATTGTTTGGTGTTCCTGTATTTTCCTTTAATAAATCAGAATATTGAACAACATACTACCTTTTTTGTAGAACACAAATACCTCGATTATTAAGGACATGGATTTCCATTCACATTATTAGATTATGTTGAGCATTAGTTTCAACTGATAAGCAAATTTTCCTAGCCAGTTACAGGGATATTCTGATTTCATTTAAAATTATTCATCGTAAATATTTCGATCGTAATAATTTTAATGTTTATAATGTTTATTAATTTAATATTTCATCGTAATGATTTTAATGTTTTCTTTAAGTACAGCGCCTTTTTAAAATTATCTTATAAACTTAAAGCGTACCTCATCTTAGTAAAGTTAATTCATTCAAGCCAGGGGCTAATGATCAAAGCTCTGTAAATACTGTGATAATACGTGATATAACAACAAGAGCTGGCCTGGGCGGAATTTCTATGTTGTATTGATCGATACAAGAAGTAGCGTTACACTCATTATACAATCATGGCAGCAAGGGCCAAGTATGATAACATCTTACGCTCACTTCAGGGTCAGTCCCAAACTTTCTAAACGTTAATGGCAACCGGAACGAAGTATCTCGCCACGTAGTACCCGATAATTCGATGCCCCAAAATTTAATTTTCCCGGTATGGACATCCTAAATAAAAGCCAAACTAATAGCAGAGAGAGGAAAATTAACTAAAAATAAACGAAGCTGTTTATGAAGTCGAGCCTAATTGTTTGAGCCAATTAGATTCAACTCGCTTAATTAACCCATTTGATCCTACAGAAGAAATCAGGGACGTGACGTACAGGCAATATATTCAAAGTCCCACGACAAATTGCTGACCCAAAAGCTCCAGAGATATGTGTAAAAATGCAAATTTATATCGATGACGTAAAAGCCCCGATCTATTCTAACCCGCGACGACTGACCCCTAAAGAGAAGTAGATAGGCTCCAAATTAAGGAAAGGCTGGAAGAAAAGGCCAGTGAAAATGGTACTACTACAGAAATAAACGCCAAAATAGTCAGGCGCTATTTTTAGAGAATTTTGAATGTGTGTGAAGCACAGATCTGGAATTTCGACGAAACATATCGACGCTTTAAGTATGTACCCACCAGTACTTTTTCTTACGACAAATAAAGAGGGCAAAATAAGAAGACGAATATTGTCACCTTGTGACAAGGTTTCTCCATGCACCGGAGCATGTTACGATATTTTGTTAAAGTGCAACGTACTACACAAATTTTTAGATGGAAATTATTCGCTCGTTGAGCTCAAGTCATTTCAAAGAAGCATTAAGACTAAATTTCATGAATCTGGGACATCAACGTAAGAAAATTATAAGGAATGCTGCGTCAAGTACACTTTACACCGGAACTAACAAAGAAAGTTGAAAATGTTATTAAAAATTGCTTCAAGGGAAAGTAGACTTACATACCATTTTGACCACTTAAGCCCGTGAAGCACCGGGGCGAAGAGCTATAAGCATTTGTTTGTTGGCATCGATGCATTTATAAAATTTTCCTCAGTTTATCCAGTTAAGTCAACGACAACGGAAGAGATGATTAGAAATCTTGTATTTCAAGCAAACATATTTCATAAACCCCTACGGATTGTGACGGATAGAGGGACAGCTTTTACCTCAACATCTCTTCGGGAGTACTGCGAATAAAAAAAATATAAACGGGTGTTCCTTTAACAACAAATTCTTAAATGTGCGCCTAGCTGGTCCACCGGAAATAAGTCTATTCGCCTTATGTTGCGGATAAATGTGTCTCATGAGGAGCAAAGTGACCTTGCGGGCAGGGTTGAAGAAGAAATTATTTCATTATTTGAATGTGGGCGTGAAGCCTACAGACAAGAAAATAAAGAGCAGAGTGCGAAGGTATAGGAAAGGAATAGAAAATATTTGTGAAAAAGGAAATGGTCACCTAGGAAGGACATGCAAAGTAGTCGATTTGTATATATAATATAACTTTTGAAAAGGCCTTAGGTTTGGTGGGATTTTCAACAAACTTTGCTAAATAAAAGTCTTCTTTCGCGCACAGCCGTAGTAGATGGCTGACTTAGGCTTTGGAGCTATCTATGACTTCAATGCAAACTTTGTTTTATCTTAATATGATAAATTAAAGTGTCAATCTCTTTAGTCGCGCTTATCTCAGAAATATGTGAACTGGTATTATTGGTTCTTTAATGAGCTTATCCTTAATTGAACTTTTTCTGTGGGGTGCCGTTAAAGATCAATATTATGCTGACAATCTAGAAACGATCCAGATGATTAAGTACAATATTGATTAAGCTATTCATGTAATAGGGCCCCAAATTTTTGAAAATGTACTTGACAAGTTTGGCTACTGCCAAGCCAGCCGAGGCAGCCATTTGAATGATATTTAGTTATTAGTTTACTCTTTTCAGTAGATCAACAAACTTTGAAAAATATTGAACAGTGATTATTTACTAACATTTTTAGAAAGAAACCACCGTTTATATGACATACACATGACAAAATATACGAGGCGCATGTAACATCAGAAATTCCTACTAGTAATTTTCACAATTTAAATAAAGGACTACTCTTGTGCACAGAAAAGTTTCAAAATAGGTAATATAATAGTTTAATTTTAAAAGTATAGAATTTCTTATTACTAACTAAGCGATGGGCCTATGAATTCTATAAGCATCAATTGTTTTATAGTAATAACGATTGCTTCGGAACTAATAACTATCGCTAGTAGTTGCCGAACGCGCGTAACCGTGTCTTATGTCAACCCGTGTCTTATGATGAATTGATCTCACATTCCAAATGAACATTTCTTATAATCACAGCATTTTTGAGGACAAGGACCATGAATGTATCTAAGCACCCTCTTTGCAATGATGATATTGAAACAAAGAGTCATAAAATACGACCATACAGGAGCGAGTACAGTTCGATTGCGCACTTAAGTAGCGAAAATATGAAGAGAACACTAGGATGTTTAGGAATTTTCTTAGAGGATCAGTGGATATTCACTCATGCATCATTCACTCCTGACGGCCATAAAATCTTGTCCAGCGCATGCATACTTTTCATTAACACCTCGGAGCCATCTTTCATATGGAAACGTTCATCCACAACCACGGGAAGACAAAAGGTCTTATCGTATTTCTACCACGGGCGGACGGCCTTTTCCTAATGTTACTTTTTACAACAGGACCTACGACTATTCTTTTAAAATGATTGCTTCACGAGGTGAGGAGTGGCGCAGCAGATAAAATTAAAAACTACATAATTTCGAATTCGTATAAGTAGGAGTATTAAGTAATAAAAGAATTATTATCTTACGAACACAGAGAGTGTTCGTTAAAACCATGGAATGGATTTTGCTAGTGTTTTCATTGTGGCATAACTCAGTTTAGAGATGTTGCACGTACGAAGCCGTGGGCAATAACTAGTACTTCACATTTTTAATCAAGTTGCAAGCTGCGGTACAGTCAACTGGAATTACGAAATACATCAAATAATATGCAAAGTTTTATAAAGATGGAGATAGCATCTTAATTAAAATTAAATTAGTGCCATAAAGTTCGGACAATTCCTCAGGGTATTAAACGAATAGCTTACAGCGATTGTCAATGCCACTGCTAAAAATTATCTTCCGAATAGAATTTCCGCTATTTCCAGGTAATATGCCGGCAACTTATCCTTATTATTATCCCTTTGCAGTTTCCTCTAGCAGTGGATAATCATCACCATAAAATCTGTTCGGAAGGATCCGCACGTAACTCGGAGAAGTATCCCATGAAGTAGAAGTGGAAAACTTGAGTCCGTCGGCTGAGTTGGACCATAAATGGATAAAAAGGTGATAACGACAGATAGAAGGTTAGGGAGGAAACTTTTGGAAGCAAAAATAGTAAGAGCAATCGGGAAATAAGCGGCAATGGGAACGTGACTAGATTGAGCAGTTGTCCACCATAGTCTTAAAAGAAAATTTTAAAGGAGAAAAAGTAATGGTAATAATAGTAGTAAAAAGCTTTGGTTGAAATTGAAGACAGTTCCCCTACAATGAGGTAAGCCACACCAATTCGAATCAGCTCACACACCTAGTGTGGACTTTTATGAAAATTTTTTAGTCATAAAGCTTTAGGGAAGAGACATGATTTCCGGTTGAGGAGTACATTTTCCTTCCAGCTGGCTCAAATACCTTCCTGGCTTCATTGCTTTTTGTGTTCACTCTCAAGCGGTTTGATGTCTAAGCGTTTTGATATCTCGTAAAACCTCCTTCATCAGAGCCACATGACGCGGTTGTTAAACTTTTCTAGAAATATACCCACAAAAAGAAACGGGAAGCTCGTTAGCGGGACGGTAGCAACCGCAAAAAGCGACTGTAATTTTTTAAATGGAAGGGACGATATTGTTGCAGAAAAGTTGTTACTACAACAAATTGCCAATTATGGTGGAAAGCCCCGAAAGTTTCTGGCAACATCTTGGCTCAATTCGCTACTTCTAAGGCAAGCTGTTTTGACGAGCCTAAATTGATGTCATGACATTTCGAAAGTACGCCCAGTTTAGAAGTTTGCGATATACTACAGAAGTGGCTAATAAAAGTATACTCGAGAGACATCTACTTTCGAATAACAGATTTATTGGATTCCCCTGATTCTCACTCACCCGGGAATTGACCCCGATGTGTAGGTAAACGCCTGGAAAACTTCCTTCTGGCGGGAAAGTAAACCACAAAAGAAACCATATTAACTTCGCGCCACAATGGGGAAGTAAAAGATGGGAAAATATTTTAATGAGAAAACTTGCCACATCCGCTGTTACCACTGGACTCGGTGCGACCCACTCTGCTTGTCTCCTTTAGCCTAGCACTAGAAAAAGTGTTCGTTTCATCAAAAAGTTTCCCTAACTAAGGGCGCGGAGGGCGGTGAAAAAATTGTTTAACAACTCCGGGCTAAAAGCCATTATGACGCAAAGTTAACCCCGAAAAACATGAGGGATTTCCAAGTATTTTTCGTGTATGCATAGCGAAATAATGCAAAGTAGAAATGGCTGGCAAATATGCCTAGCTTAAAAGCGGCACTATATGGGAGCAATATTGTAATCGTAGGATATGAGCAGTTGGGAACGGAACATTCTGGCCACGATGCGGATGGACATGCTTGCGAATTTTGAATGTTATATAATTAAAACGCTTCGTAAATGCGTAGAATGGATGGATGACGAAAAACTTTTGTTACTTTGATATGGAGGCCGGGCATACAGAAAAATATACGTATGAAATGAAATTTCTGCCATATAAAAAATGCCTTACAGAACTACTGGGTACCACATTAAATCATATTAAATTTAAACCCTTTAACTCTTGTACACATTACACGCAATTATCGAGATAACGAGTAGGTAGGCAAAGATTGAGTTTTGGGCATAGTCAAAAACTAATGCGACTTAAAATTAAAATATTAAAATATGTTTTGTTTGTGCCTCCCGGTTATCGTCAGTGTTACTTTAGCACTTTATCTCAAGATGACCGTGAGCTTGAAGCGCGTGTAAGGTTTTTTTAAGTTATAAATACTGCTGTGCAAATAAAAGTTAAGTGATGAAGCGACTGAAATTTTATTAATGTAGAACAATTTTCGAAATTAATTTTGGTTCATCAAAAACTAAAACAATGTTAGGAAACACTGCAAATCCAAAAAGTTTGACATATTTTGTTTTTTTTATATTTATTTTTTATAAAACGAATTATTCATACTAGCAAGTAAAAAGGTAAATATTTAACTTTCACGCTAAAAATAATTAAGTTCTTCTAAAACCATAAGGTCAGTTTTCATTACAACCCTACATCCCAAAATATACGAGGGCAACTTTTCGTAGTGTTTGCCGTTAAATCTCTCATTTTTGGTCAGCGTCTAGAAATTAGAAAAGAACTTTTGAATTACTTTCTGAAACAGAGTACAACAGTAAAGGATCAACGATAATCCGTGCGATATTCGAGATTCCCCTGAAGAAGTACATTGCTGCCAATGACAAGGATATCTGAATACACGATTGAATATTTGAGTAGTTGAATAATTATCGTCACATGTGGGATGTGCCGCACATACTGATGCTAATCGTGTCCTTCAAAGAGTTAACGAAAATGAAGACCATATGCCTTTAGACAATCAGGACCATCAACTTTAGCCATCGCAGGACCATAAAAATATGTAATGCTTTGTGGATAGCTCCTGGACGCCCAAAGTCAGCCGAGATAATTGAAAGCATTTTAGGACATACTTCGAGCAAGCTCGGCGGTACAAGATGGAACAGTTTACACAATGCAATGAAACAAATTTATTCGATTCAAGATAAAAATTTTCAGCCACATAGAGCTTTAGACTTAAAACTTTCATCAAAGACAGCGAATTTAAATACACAAAGGAATTTGTAACCTGTTCAAGTGCTATTGCAGAACTTTTGGACATATTGCAAGGAGAAAAAAAATTTTTGTATGCACTTTTAGCACCTTGTTTAATGGCCCTGCGGAAAAAGTTACAAGAACTGAAGAAAATCCCGTTTAAATTTTGCACTGGCACGACCTATCGGCAGAGGGTGGGAAAATGCTTTGAAGATTTTTCCTCCTTTTCGCCTAAAAAGAAATATGCACCAATTGCACCCCTATCTTTTCCACGTTTTAAAAACAAATGTTTCCGCTGAGGGTGCGATACCTCACGATTAAGGAAGGCTTAAAACTATCTTCAAACGTGTAATAACCAGAAAATTTTCTAAAAAATCTATTGAAAAGACGTAAATGAAATTATCACAGGAAAATAAAATTCATTTTTCGATTTTGAATCAATCAGATTTAGGAAGTGGTTCTGAAATATAACCCCACCGGAGTCATTCGCCAAAAACTAAAGCAGAACTAATGATAACTTAGTATTTTACCGAAGAAGAACGTGATTTGCAAATCTTAGATCGTTATCCCGAAATAAAAGCAGTTCTTCAACATCCGTTGAACGAGTTTTTCCGTGACGAAATTTTGTAGCAAGTGAAATTCTTTACTGAATCAAGGTCGTAAGAACGGCCAATCTTTGACCTTTCTGACAACGATCAAGTAGCAAATCACCATTGCATGTTATTTGTATGTGCATATCATATTAGCTTTTATCCGCGGCTTCTTACGCATTGTTTTCCTCACTTTGCGACAACTTTTTGCCATTAAGAAAGCATAGAGAAGGAAAAAGTAAAAATCTGTCTATGAAATAAACTGAAGTGATAGAAAAGGTACTATTGAACCCTTTATGAAAATCTGTTCAGCCGTTGAGGTGTGATTGAGGGGTGAACATACTTTGCGTCCTAACGGAGCGTGTTCAAAAATGCTGACTTTAGTTATGACAACTCTGTCCTTTCATGCACTGTAGAATTATTTTATCTATCGCTCGTTTCAAGGCATACCTCTGTAGTAAGAGAGGCTGACACTATTTGCTATTGAAATATTTATCTAAGCTTAATAAAGGCGTTAAATATTTTAAATTCAAATTTCAGTTTCAAAGAAGAAGATTTTAGGAGACATAAAGTTTTGAATAGAGGTTTTGTAATACCAGCCTATTTAGATAAAACATGCATTACCTTCTTTTGATGCCGGTTTTAATTGCTCAGAATGGCATGTACAAAAAATAATATAATTAATATACCATTCCAAGTTTGTACCTTTGAGCTGAAATACCATATCTCGTATCATGTGTCACATTGAGTGCTATGAGTCGTTTGTCATGTTTTCGTATTAAACTGCGTGTTTTGTAATACATACGTGTCATAACACTGCGTAATGTATCGTTTAACTCATGCTATAATAAGATTCATATTTTTCTTAATATTAAAAAGTTACAAATAATTGTCCTATAGGCAAACAAATTTGACGTGTCGCGTGAGCGTGCTAATGAAGATTTCGCGCCAATTATCACTTTGAGATGTGTGAATGTGGATCTAGACATAGTTACGTATATTTTTAAAATATGAAACAAATATTCTTTCCTTCTTTTTAGAGCTTCTTTCTTATTTTAGCCTTGCTTTACTTTACTTTGCAAAGTTTAACAAATTTTGTGAAATGGAACTTAAAGCGCTTCAGACGTCTAACAATTATATCATCATAGGGTGGTTATTAAAAGCGTTGCAGTTTTCAAAGTTTTGAATAGTGACAGTTAGTGTAAATATACAATTCAAATTCTGACTTATGTTTTACTTATTACAGCGTCTTTATGATTACAAATGAAAGAAAGGATTTCATTATTTTAACTAAAAACCCCAACGGGGTTATTATCCTAAATATAGGAATCAAAACGAATCCAAAGATCCTTTATTCATTTTTTTATTTTGTGTCAATGTCAATTTGGTTTTTCAATGAGTTGATAAAAAAGTACTGATTTAATCAGCCAAGATTCTGGAGAAAATGCTTGAAAATGGGAATGTATTCAGATCGTATCACACACCAGTTGATTATTTGAAGTGTATTATTTAACATTCGTCCCAACGCTCCCCATCCAGCTCTCTAAAATGTTCCGTTGGGGTGGTATACAATTTTATGCTGCTTTACTTAGTGCTTTGTAACTCGAACCTTACAGGTGATATGTCAATCGAGAGAGAATTTTATGTTCATTCTAATGAAATCTCAATGGGTTCTCCTTGCTTTTTCAAGAGTGAATTACCAAAATTTTAATAATCCAAGTTTTTCATTAACTTTTCCAGGAAATATGATATATAGTTCCGAAACATGATAAGATATAGGGCCATTTATATGGACTTAATTAAGAGTGCTAATTCCAAAGATTTTACATTAGATATAGCAGTCCTATGTTAATCTAGCTTCTTTTCGAAAAACTTTTATTTTGTAGCTCAGTCTTGAAAAGGTATGGAAAAATGACTAAGGATTCATTTGAATGGGTGCTTGGCTTTGCTTTTCGTTGACATATCAATAAAATAAGTATTAATAAGGTTAAAAAGCACTAAGTAATTAACACAACATTAAACATGTAATTTTTCAAAGAAGTGTTATTGAAGCAAACTGAGGCCTTTTAACTTTAACAAATCAAAAGAAGGCGATTTAAAATATTTGTCGATTGTACGTGGACTGATGCATTAATAACATACTTTAAATTTAATATTCATATTTAACAGAATTTTTTATGTATTTCCAAGCATTTTCACGCATAATTACTGGTATTATTAAAAATTGCGAAGGTAATAACATTATACACATATAGTTTGCCCAAGCAGAGCGTGTGCGGCTTTTCTGGAAGAAAAAAGTGTTTATTAGCAGTGAAATAGTAATGATGGTATTCTATACGATTTGGACTACAAGGCAATTACATCAATATGGAGTCCAGTCACCACCGGAGTCTAAAATTCGTTGGTATCTGCGGGGCATACTTTCTGTAGATAATATAATCAGTAATAATAAGTACACTTTTCTCCCACAAGAGCTGTATGCGCTCTTACTGGGCAAACTAACCATACAGTCAATAAGTTTTTGATTATGTGGTCGTTCAATCTTTCATATAGATTGAAATTGATTTGTCATAAATATTGGATTTCCTTATAAAGTTATTGATTTATTTACACTTTTTAGGGTTCCTTGCCTCAAAAGGAAAAAAATGGCACCCTTATATCAATCACCCGTCTGTCCATCTGCCACAGCCAATTTCCTCAGAAACCATGCGATGTAGAAATTTGAAATATGACATAGTAACACATCTTATTAACCCACATATTTTGCACTAGTTAGCACTTTAAAATATTTATATGGGAGTTAAAGAGGGGGCAGATTAAGTACTCGAAATCTCTTTTCTTTGAACATGGAATATTATTCAAAAATGTTTGTTAAGAGAAATATAAAAACATTTTTTGCATAATTTGAAATAACAGGTTTAAAAAGATATTCTGAAAAATATGCGAAAATAGAGCATAAATTGAGCACTCAACACTAAACGTTTTGAATCACATATGTATGTATACAAAAATTATCTTTCATCGTCTTCGTGTTGACTATTAAAGTTATTTTGCCAAATGAAGTAATTATCATAGAAGTAGCAAAAGCGTGAAAATATTCAAAAATGCTATTATTTGATCATTCCGCAAACGATCGGAAAATGTCTTACGTTAAGTCGACCTCATCTGAGTTGTATAAATAAATAAAGTACCTCATTGTATATGTAATCATATAAAACAGCATAAAATTGGATGTAATACTTTTACGGAACAAATTCAGGAAGCATTCGTACATCATAACACCCGCCTTTTGAACTACAGCTATTAAGATTTGCATATATGCCTATAAGGTTTGAAATGCAAAAATTATCGCAATGGTAGTATTTCAAATTTTGCGTCAAAAGTCAAAATTGTCATTTACATAAAAGTTACTCCTTTGACAAATGGACTAACTTCACAAAGGAGGATTTCAGAAATCAGAAAAATTATATAAGAGCTTTTTAAAGTAAACCTTTAAATAAGTCCTATTTGCTTTAAATTGCTTCATCTGCCTGCAATTTTCCAGTTACAATATTATCACAAAAATGTACTTTAAAGTTCGAAATCAATTACGCTTGTTTCGCACATAACTTTTTTAAAACTCAACAGTGTCGTGTTATGCAGTGTTTTGTATCACATATCATGCGTTGTGTCCTCAACGTGTCGTATGGCATGTATAATTTGCCGTGTGTGATAATACCGCGTTTCATTATAAATTTTGTAACATGTATCAGGCAAAACCTATCTAAATCAGTTCAATGGTTTTTCGTGATGCGAATATAAGCAGACACATAGACAAACAATCTTAACTAACCACTCAACTAATTATTTTGCAATTATCTTCAATATACCGAAATCTTTTAACTTCACAAATTTAACATCCAGACTGCACGTAAAGTGCAAGTTTATGCAAGAACCGACATAAAAAGTGTTTCGCACGATAATTTAATACTATGTAAACCTCCAAAATTCCAACTTTCTATGTCAAGCGGTCTCTAGGAAAGATGCCTATGACGAACAGGTAGATAAACACCAAAGTAATTCTTCTGAGGAATCCCGATTTTGCAATACTATATATAATACTAAAAGATGGTCAAAACGCATACGGCATTGCTATCCTCATACACAACTCAGTAAACTTTAGAGAAACCAAAAAATTACCAAGCCATAGCCATCGAAACGAAATCTGCTATCAAATTAACGTTTTGAAATATCATATACCAAACTCACACAATATAAATTGCTCAACCAATTAATCAATCAACTTCTACTATTAGCCAATTTGAATGCCCATGATACAATATAAGGCTCTAGTAGTAGTAGTAGTCCACTTTCCATTCTTAATAAACTTTCCCACAAATCGAGGCCAGAAAACTTACCAAAATGGAGCATTAAAAAGGGTGATTGGATTATATATAATATTCAAACTAAATTTAACAAATCACAACAATTCACTAACATACAGAACAAATGTGAACAAATTGCTAACAATATTATTAAAAGTGCGCAAATCTCTACCCCAAAGTCCTACCCTATTCGACAAGACCACTAGTGCTTGTTTGAACGAAAATGTCTAGGTATTGATAACAGAGAGTAAAAAAACACTCCACATATACCGAAAGGGACCCTCCCAAGACCGCCTAATTAAATATAAAAGATTGGAAACTAAAGCACAACAAGAAATTTAAAAGCGAAGGGAGATTCATGGATTGAATTCATTAAATCTATCAACCTAAACACAAGCCACAAAATCCTTAATGCTACCCAAAGAGGAGTACAACAATCCCTCAATAATCCCCTAAATTGGTCATCTAGAACTGCATTCCAGTTTTTGTCAGAAAAAACAAAAGACATACACCTTACCAAACTCTCCAAAAGTCCACCAAGTACAACTCTCATCTTTAGCAACAGAACCGTCCAGTACGAATCAAAAATCAAAATCGTAGGCATGATCTTCGTTCGTATAGTCTCTTGGGAACCACAAATAGAATACACTAAAGCAGGAAATGGAAGCAATGAACATCCTAAGATACATCGGTAACAACAAGTAGGTTATAAATCTAAAAACACCCTTAAGGCTCTATAAATAACTCATCCTCCCAATTTCGGATTATGGATCAATCCACTACAACGGCGCTACTATATCCCGATTAAAAAACTCGATACCATTCAAACTTCAGCTATAAGAATTGCCACTGGTGCATTCAGAACTAGTCCAACAGAAAGCCTCCATTTCAAGGTGGAAGTTCTACCTTTCAAATATCGGAGAATCTACCTCCTATTTAAATATGCTACAAAAATTCAAAATAAACCCCAACATCCTAATTTCAAAATCATTTGGGAAAATAGTGTGAATTCCTCCATGGAAAAACAAAAAGCCAAGAAACTCATGGCTTATTTTAAGGCTTCCACTGCAATCGAAATTTACAAACAAGGACTAAGCAAAACAAAAAACTTTACTTAAACATATAACGTTCCAAATAGGAGAACGATACTGAGTTCGCAATCGTAACACTCAATTAAATAAAAAACACAAACTCCAACAAATTGAAGAAACCAAAAAAAAATCACATATATGTGGATACCTACACATATCGGAATCCAGGCCAACGAAATAGCCGACAAAGTTGCAAAAAAATCAATCTCCGGAAAAGTTACTGAATTATATGAAAACACCGTGCAAGACCAAAACAACTTTATAAAAAACTGCATCAACGTTAAATGGAAACAATAATGGACTACAAGGAATACTAAGTTAGTTGAAATTAAAAAAAACTACTAAGGAATGGAAATCAAGGCTCCAGATCTTAAGAAACGGCCTTAAACCGCCTTACGAACCAAATTGACTAAATTGACCCACGATTGGTTAATCAACAAAACTCCAACACCTGGACTTGCGACCTCCTCCAGGAAATACTAACCGTCGGGCACATCCTGACCATATGCCCGAAATACCAAAACGAACGCACCCAGACACAAATCCAAGGAAACATTCAGGACATCCTCCAAAACAACTCTCTGAACATCAAAAAAATCTTTCGCTTCTTACAACCAATCAAGAAGTAAACGTATAGCGAATTATAAGTCTAATACGAAAGAGGAGCCATAGAATCAAAATGGTTGGTGGTCCTCTTAAAACATATAGTGTTTAAGACATCGTGTACATCAGAAAATAAGGGATTGGTTCCATATCCTTAAAACCCTGTAAAAAATAGTTAAAATAAACGAATTCATATAAAAACTTAATTAGGAGTCTGTAAAAAAAGCTGCTCTGCCAGGAAAGCTTTTAACACAACTCTTATCACTTCTCCTATCGAAAGAATTATTCAAAAAGTAAAGATGAAATTCCTTACCACTACTTTCAGCTCAGTTCACGTCTTTCGCAAACCTTTTGCCGTCTTAAGTTCTCGTTCTCAAATATTTTAATAAACGAAATTTTAGTAAATAATTCTTAAAGAATAACAATTTAAATAAAGTCATATCAAGAATTATATACCCTTTCGAAGCATAACACAGACTTAGAACGGCGTGTTGCTTTGGTGGGCACGAGTAACCGTACGGCCGAAAGGGTAAAAAAAAGCACTTTGATGGCTTAGAGCGAACGTGCCAGCCCAAAGGTTTAAAAAAATCATATTTTTGAACGTTCTGGTGATATTCAACTAAGGAATATTATAGAGCATAATTTATGAAAGAATAAGGTTTTAAAACAATTTTGATTGCTACGAAAAAGAATAATACCATATTCCAGTATGTTCTCTGTTTATAATCATTTATGAACCTTTTCCTGACTTATGGCTCATTTTAGGTAACATAACGCGGCAGTCGGGGACCTTAATCCACCCTTCATACTCGTCACATTTTTACACCTTCCAAGCAAAAAAATGTCTCGAGAAATGCTGTTTCCGGCAACTTCTCAAAATTTCAGAAGAGCTTGTGTTTGAGCACCGCAGGCATCCCTCCCGAGGCACGCTACAGTTCAACTATAAATCAATTACCCTCTACTTCTTTCGAATAAATTTCACGTTCAGCTGAAAAGTTCCGAAACACTTTCCCAGTGGATCAGGAGTTTGTTTAGCTGTGTCCCACCGTGACAGATATGTTCTATCAAAATTGCATTTTTGACCGCGCTTTTGTGTAAATAATTAATCAAAAATCAAATAAATTTCAGTAAAAGTCACCGGTGACGTCGCGAGCATTTTAAGTATTTCATTGGGCCTGAATAAACGACTATCCGAAGACGAGCCGCAGGACAAATTGCTTCGCCCGGGAGCCATAAATTAAATCGTCGTGTGACAAGTTCATTCATTAGACGCTCCATCCAAGACTCAGAAGGAGCCTCCAGCTTCGAGTCGGCCGGAACGGCAGTTTCTTAGCATAAACCCGAGAAAACGTTGGCTTAACTGTTCCCCGTTTCCAGTCTCCAAAAAGAACTACCATTTTCTACGCATGCTCCTGGATATAGGTTTTCTCCACGGCAAGGTTTTCCCCGCCGTTTTTGGGAAATCTCGAAGGCAGCTCGTAAAAGGCTCTCCACGGGTCCCGTTGGAACAGTATCCCTCTTCCCTGCACTTGTGTCTGGACCAAAAGGTTTTCAGGATTCGAGGCCATATAACTCGATACAGGATCTGTGCACCCACGTTACGCAATTCCATCAGATTCGAACTGTAGTATTCGACTCAGTCATACGCGAATGTCCTTACTGAACGGTTGTGTGCACGGCAGGAACACTTCGGGCCTGTTAGGGAAGTTCGTTTAACGGAGTGTCCTAATCAGTGGTAATACTGTTAGAAATTGAGTGATACAATCGGCAAGCCTTGAGTGTGTGCGGGAAAGCAAATCAACCCAATAAAGCCGAAACTAGTAACTAATAACACCGGAAATTCTGGCCTATTCTGCGTGTACAATTTGAATAAAAAGCAAAAACTCCGCAGTGAAATTGACGCTTTTCGTCCCAGGGACCTGCTATCCCCTTGGGCTGCAGCTATATAGCTCCATTGCGTGTTTTTGTCATATTAAGTACTCTCCTTCTTCGGCTGATATCGCAGTGTATTCGAGAAAGCTGTAGAGGAAAGGAAAGTGAGGAAATTCCGAAGAGTGTGTGAAGGCAGTGAACTCTCTGGGGACGACGAAGGCCGGATTAAGTGATTTACCTCGATATGTGCGCTGTGCTTCAGTGCCGGCGAAGCCGCTCGTGCTTTCCACCTGTTCAATTCTAATGTAGCAGCTCGGACAAATACCGTCTCCAGGTTATCCCATGTGATAATCACTATAATAAACGAGATTCCTGATTAATTCCTTGGACTTTTTCCGTTGCTCATCGTCAGAAACATAAGAGTAAAATCCTCTATTACATAGCTTTATGAAAAATACTCGCCTGGCGGCACGAAAGACGCCCAGGTCGCGGTCTACAAAGGCGTTGTCATGATGATGCTCGTTTGAGGGCAAGCACGCCTCTGTCATATCCTTCATATTAAAGAACCTACTGAATTAAAGGCGAATGTCGTATGGCCTTAGATGATGTCTTTATGGGCTCCGCAAATGAAGCCCAGATAAGACCACCAGGTGAATTAATTTACGGCCCGAGAGACAATTAGGCGATGTGACGACTTCATAAATTCATAACTCTCTTGTATCCGGGCATCATTCTAGCGTCGTGGCAGGTCGACGAGAATTTATCACATTAATGACGGGGCATTAATTAGACGGGCAAAGATGCCGTCCTCTGGGGATTTCCTCCCCGTTTTCTTGCTTACTCAAATTTTCCACTTATTACTCGCATAACGACATCCTACTTCGTACTGTAATAAAGCGAAGCGAAATGTAATTTAGCGATTTCCCCAGAGTAACGCAGAAACAAGTTTACCTGCTGTTCTTCACTCGAAGAGGGGCCTGATGACGTATAAATCTGCCGATTTGCTTTCTCATGCATGCAAGGAGGTGATCGGTCACTGTCTTACTGAATGTACCACACGAAACGCCCTGTGAAGTTAAAACAGATCTCCCTAGTTTTACAAACAGAAAAGCAGCAACTGGTGAATCCGCACTCACTATGTGCTTCAAATACCATCATCTGTTTTTAGATTATACCATACTTCACAGTGTTGAAAATGTTACGACATTGGGTTATATTTTACAGAATGGGCTCAAAAAGCTTGAAGATATGTGGACATTCGATTATTTTTTTGCTCCTTCATATTGCACATATAAAAGAATTCCAAGTTTTGGTCATTTATTCATAAACTTGCAGCCAAAAAAGCATTTTCCTTAGGCTCGAAGGAAATTGATTTGTCTCCTGTTCTCCTTTTAGAGCGTAAAACGAACTTTCTGAACTTTTGTTTAAAATTCCAAATCCTTGTCAGTATATAATAAATATATAAAGCTGGTTTCTATAAAAACAAATCCATTCGTTTTGCTTAGCCCAATTGAATCAATTGCTCTGACAATATATATTTATGTCTTTGCGTACATAATGCTTTTAGTTTTCAGTGTTTTCGCTGCTTGATCGATTTAAATATTTCTTTGTGTTAGGCACTTTGTTGGTGCTAAGTGATATTCTTCTCCAAATTCTCTCTTCGTGTCAATAAAATTAATTTTAGTCCTCTACCGAGGTATTTGGAATTTACCACTGTGTTACTTTTAGTTATGTAACTAAATAATAAATTTATTTTGATGTATCATATCTAACAAATTTAAAATATCTAATAGTCGTTTTCTGGAATAATTCCAATAAAAGCGCTTGGATTATAAGTCGTTTTATTTACTTCAGTATATCATTAAATCAGTATACGTAATATGTTAACAGTCCAAACAGTTACACACATACCTTTATATTTTTATTGGACAGATTCCATATTTACAAGAGCACATTATAAGGAATTTAAGTAATGAAGAATATTTTATGACAATGCCAAATTACTTCGAAACTTTGTTATTTTTTACATTCCATAAAAATTTTAAAAGAGAACGAAAACGCGTCCGGTTTCTGAGAGACCTTGTAATGGCGCAGCAGTAAAAAATGTTAAGCCAGCGATATAAATTTTAAGAAATGATTCAATAGAACAATATTTTTTGTATTTTAATTTGTAAAATAAATGAATATACAGTGCAAAGGTTGTAATGAACTTGTCCTTCTTATTAGATTCGAGATTTTAGGTAGTCCGCAATTCTGTCTTAATTCTGTGTAAGTTGTGGCAAATAAGTTCAGTACAATTCTAATTTATTAATCCAGTGCAACGAAAGTATAGAGATAAATATTTCTTAACTTATTCTAATATAACAGAAAATATATTGCTTTGTGGGGTAATATTAGAAAGATGTGACCCAATTTTAAAAACTCTTAAAATCCTTAACATCTGAAGTTTAGAACTTCCGCAATAACGTACACAATAAATTACATTTTTTTGAAAAAATGTCAGGCCTTGCTGTAAAGAAAACTAGCTCTTTTCAACCGAAGAAAGTATCCGTTGAAGCGTTCTGTCGCTAATGCTGATTTACTATTAAAGATTTGATGATAGTGTACGGCAGAATAGTATATCGCAAAAATTTCTTGAAAAAGATTAACTTTAAGGAGTATTCTTCTTAATCAAAGGGGCATAATTATAAAAGGGAAATGAAAAGAAAATAAAAAAATAATTTTTATATTTATCCAATTTCTTAAAATAGGGCCTAATGTACCGTTCTTACTACCAAAATGAGATTTTGTTCCTAACAGAATTTCATGTCATATACTTTCAAAGTACACCTAAATGTCTTTTTACGCGAATTGGGATATAGAAAATAATTATTTTATGCGACTTTTATTCATTTTAACGCCACAAAAGCGAAGCCAAAGTTAGTGAGAGAATGTTAAGAATAGAAACTCATGGAGTCAGTAGTTCCTTTCACGCGAGTTCTATTTATACGTATTTAAGAGGTTAACGACTTTTTGTAATATGAAATAGACGTTGGTTTCAGCAATGACCTCCTCATTAAATATTATTGGTTTATTTAAAAAGAAAATAAACCAGGAGGTAACAATTCGATTCGGCGTAAAATCAAACCAATAAAGGAGTATAACACCCTCATACGATTGTTTCTCTTCCTACAATTGAAAGTAGGATACGAAAAATAAACAATCGTTAAAATTATAACGCGAAGTACGTCGTAGAAAAGGTACAATAAAAAGTAAGAAAAAAGTGTTTTCACACTTTCCACTTATCCGGAAGATTCATTCTGATCTACAATAAAGAGATAAAAATGAAATGTGTGTAAATAAATCGGACTTGTTCCGGACGTAGAACTTGTGTAAATATTCTAAAATGTGACGTTTTAGTGCATCTTTAGAAATAAAATTTTTTGAAATTAATAGTTTCGTGTAAGTTATATATCCCGTTGAAGGTTAAACACAACAAAGTGAAGGCACTTGATGTTTTTTAATTGATGTCCGCATCAAAAAGATATGTGTTTCTTGTTTAGTGAAGAAGTTAATGTTGACTGAAAAACTGTGACTCAAATGGTTCGCTAAAATTTGCGCTGGTAATTTTAATCTTAATATTAAACAGTTTGGACTCTCTTTAAAAATTATCAAATATACTAAAACTATAATCGAAAAATATTTAAAATATCGCATTTCTTATCTGCGATCTGTTTTACGAATGCAAAGAAAACTAAGTGTGAAAGAAACAATCTTAAGCATTTTTCGCTGGAAAACCTAGAACTTTCAGTTCCTATTGAGGCAAAGATTGAGTAACATTATGAAACAAAATGGTTCATGTATTGTTGAATAAGTGATGATATATTGGAAATACAAAACATCTTTTTTAATTTTCCCTAAAAATATGTATGAAATTTTCGAATAACTCTAAATTTGAATTAAAAATTAAAAAACTTAACACGTTAATTAAAATTAGATAGCAATAATTTAAAGTTAGGTAACCACTTGTATTAATAATAATAATTGTCTTCAATCTAAATTTTTGGTAGTTTTTACATGTTCTAAACATGCGATTTTGTTTTTGATTAACTACGAGAAAATACGGCATTTACATTACTAATAGCTTTTCGATGCCCAAATATTCGAAGGATAATAAATGCAGACATAAAGTGCTAGCCATCATAACTTATTAACTTATTTTTTTTAATTTTTCAGTCGTGACTTCATTCGGACATCATTTGCATTTAGGATTCGGACTCGTACAACATTCAGGCAGTATTTTTTATTTCGAACGCTGTCGAAAATTTTGTTATTCGGAAAGTCTTTATCTTTCCTTTTAAACAATTAGAACAAGTGTGAGAAATAATAATTAAGAGTTAATAAGTGAAAGATAATACTTTTTTTGGCAATTTTGCGAATAAAATTCTTTACGATGTTACAGCTACATATGTATAAAACTACAACAAAAGAAATATGAATATAGACCTATTATAGAACAGCAAGTAGTGTCATATGATTTTATCTAATGGAAAGTTCTGATAATCCAAATAAATTATTTAAAAAAAAAACATTTCAATTTAAATACAAATGTTTGTTATTCTCACTTAATTGTTCTTTGCGTGCACAGTTCTTGATGTTTAATCATCATTACTATCGTGTTTCTTGACGATCGCTTTTCTTTCTTGAATTATTTTCTTTGTTTTGGCTCTCCTTTTTTCTTCGACGTCTTTTTAATTTTTCCCTGAGGTGCTTCTTTTCTTGTTAGAGCTATTCTTCCTTAGAAGAAAACATAAAAAGTTTTTTTTGTTAATAAGTTCTCCCTTGCAAACATGTTTTGGATCAGTGAAAGCTATTCCTTACGCCCCGAGTTATTTTTGTGGTGTTCGCGATTTTTCTTGCATTAAACGAGATTGTTTTGTAACGCAAATAAATTAGCTTCTATCCATTTCTACATGCAGTCGGTTTTATTGAAAATAAGAGGGTAGAAACGAAGTTAACCATAATTCTTGGTTGGTAAAAGTTCTTCAAACTTTAGCAGCTTCTGCTCCAAATGACAAAATTGGTGGTCCTATTTTTTTAAATGATTTCGGTGTCAAAGTTTTGTTTAAAGCTGATTTGGAATCTTATAGCATTATAAAAATCAAGTACCTTTGGGTTCACAAGTTTTAGACTTGTGGACAACGGAGAGTCTCCGAACTATTTTTTTAGTACCAAAGTCAAAATAGATTCAAAATATATTTCAAACATAGTTTGAATAAATAATTCGAACATCACTTTCATCGCTTTAGATAACATTTTTAAGTCGTAATTTGTTGGAGTAAGCAAGTACTCTAGAACCAACACGATTAGCAATGGGAGACTCTAAAAATATTTAACGACAATTAAAAACCATTAAGCCTTTTTATACTAAAGAAGTGAAGCAGATTTGTAATAATTTATGGGAGAATTAAAAGTTTTATCTTTCAATGATTATAGGAACAAGTCAACTAGACGTCCACAAGGATATTGATAATAATTATTGATTGACATCTTAGTATTTTAGATTCACAAACATTCTCTTCTCTTCACAAAATATTTAACAATAATAGCCTCTGACATACAATCAGCAACACATATTTGGTATTAGATGTAGATGTAGAGGACTTGTACTTCTTATTTTTTAATATCTCCACAGTCATCGAAAAATCAAGTGAAATTTGTGAAAACTTACCAACAATCATGTCTGGAAAGCACGACGGAGCTGCTACAAACAAATTTTTGAATATATTTGCCTTAAACATGATGTGATTGCGAAAAACAAGTATCTGAAAATATTAAACCTTGGTTGCATATGCAAATACGGCCTTAAACTTACTTTTTTTTGCGTCGAACACAATGCGTTTTGCTGCGAGAAATGTTTTAATTATTTCAATTTTACATGTCAATTGGGAGATTGTACTAAATTCATTACTCGCTACTAATTCATAATTTTTTTTTATAAAAGCACCTTAACAATTTGTCCTGAGACATATTATATTTGTGCTAACAATATTTTGCAGTAGATCGTATATGTGGCTTCAAAATATATTGCTAAATTTTTTTCAATTATACTTCACTTATTTATAATGATGGAATGATGCATGGAACGTATATAAATATACGTCCTAGAGGGAGTAAAATGTGCAGAAGGAAATGTAATCCTGACAAAAGTGCATATAATTTTGTGCTCTTTTGTTTCTTGCCGGCATTTTCTATCAAATATTAAAATATATTAATAGCAGGATCCGAACTAGTTTCCTCATAGCCATTAAAGATACTTGAACCAAATAATGGCCTAAGACCGTTACAAACATAGTTCTTAAGTGACACAATTCTAATTTTTAAAGCAAGTTAGCAAAAGCACTGCAAGTATAGATAAAGTTAATAATTTATAAGGACAGGTTGAAGTTTTGCGAATGCTTTGATGCAGATAAATTTCCTAGAAAGCTTTTATTGTTCTAGTTACCTGCCTCCCTTATATATAAGAAAGGTTTCGTCCCGATTCGAAAATGAGTAGTATCGGAAAAAATTGTAAAAATGGAAAAGAATCAATAAATACCGCCCAGTTATACAAAAGCATTGGACGTCTTTCTTAACAGAAATTAATGACTCTTGGCTCAAATAACTTTAATTTATCACATTTCAAAGAAAAACATTATTTTTTTAATGGTAAAGAATTACTTGTAGAGAGATGTGAAGAAGTGCATTCGGATTAGAAAAATACATTGAATGATACAATTATGTGTTGTCTTTTTAATGGCTATTACTATGGCACAAAACTTCTGAGCTCTTTTCGTAAACGTACTTTTCAAAATTCAAACATAATTATAAATAATTCCTTCATGTCATCTCGCAGTTTGGATTTTAAACTTTTTTAACAGTTTTATTATACTTTCACTTCTTTTAGTTGTTATATATTTATATGAAGTACCAACCACTAGCAATATTAAAGTTCTATAAAAACACGTTTCTGATATCTTTTTTTCTAAATAACGTGTAGTGCATATTTTCTAATTTTTGCAAATTATCTTTTTTTCATTAAAACAGGAAACTTTAATTCAGTTTTAATTAAAGTCCAAATGAAACCCTTATCAAATTGAATAAAAAGTGCAAGAACCATTCACTCATTACCTGAATTCGTCACTGGAAGTGAAATTTTCTGTGTTCGTCAAAAACATTTACCTTTTTCGTCAATTACATTTTATTGGTGCCTTTTCAGAGCAAAACAAACTTCAAACCGGCAAAAATCGTTGTACATTCCACAGTAGGTACCGAATGGAATTACCACAGGACAATAAATTGATTTTTTCAGAAGTCAAAGGTAGGTCAAACCCTCTTTCGCTTGGATAAGCCCAATTACGGTCCACATTTATGCGAAATTTTTACGTTTCACCAGTAATGCCGGACTCAGTCGGATAAATTTAATTCTTTCCCTGGAAATATAAAAAAAATTATAAATGTAAATTGAAATTCTCACTGTTATTCATTGTTGGCACTATTTTCATTCAATCTCGTCCGAGATGAGCAGTCACCATTCCAAGGGTTGTGCTCATATCAAAATTAGTGTAACCGGGTTAGCTTTATTACATTTCTCACATTAAAACCGGGCAACAATGGAAGGCGGCAGAAAGGGTGGTGGCGCAACAATGGCTCGTGTATGCGACATCGACCCAAATGCGGCCCACCGGGTTTGCAAATTAAATTTCAACTTCCATGAAAAATTAATTTCGACCCTCTAGCGAACTCCAGAATGCGACTTGGAGCTGACTGTGCTCGAAGAGGCCTATATCCCGATCTCACTCAAGTAATCTCATCTCGCAGTCATTCCTAAGATGTGCTTTCTCTTATTAGGTTTTACAGCCCGAGTAAGGGATAAGGACTGTTGTCTCTAGAACTCAGCTAGGGCCAAAGTTTTCAACTTTCCAATACAGCATTACAATACAAACTCGAGAGTCTGTTGGGAGGGGCGTTAGCAAGACCGCTGTCCTGCGGCAGAAAAATAAAACTGAAAACTTTTTAATTCACTTACGGGGACTTAAACAAATGCCGCAATAATATCGCCTCTATCCGGTATGGAGGCCCTGCGGGGCTTAATATGATTGCCTGGACACACACAGGGTTGCCTTTCACGACACCTTACGATCCCCTTTTACGGTCGGGGCCGAAATGAGAAGATGATATCTCCCCTGACCGCCTTGCAAGTACAGAGATGGACTGCAGACCCGAACCGGAGCTCCTTAAGGTTTAAGTTACTTAGTGTTGAAATGATTATGATAATGGGAAAATGAGTGGAGCCAGGGTTTTAAAACAAAAACAAGACTGGTAAGCCCCTCAAATTGGAACTTGTGCTGAGCGGCCATGAAATCGTTTCATAAAATTAAAAGCCCGGAGAATCACGCTTCAAATGGGGTCCATTTTTTAAATATTGCTTTTTGTCGGAGGCACGTCCTTGCACTCGTCGAGTAATCAAATTGCCGTCTATGGAGTCCCGCATGACACCCAGAAGGGGGCTGTCCGGGGTTGTTCTAATTCATTTCCCAATGGGAAGAAAGCCAACGTTTCTCTTGGGAAATTTTCCTTTTAGAAAGTTCTCAATTGACTTTGTGTGTGGTACGAGCGGCTATGAAAGGAGTACTTCTTCCAAGAGGCGTTTAATTAATTCCTCTTAGAGCTTCTGTGTGCGAAATAATGCGGGAACATGCTTAAATCGCGCTGGGTTGACGCATAATTAAAATTTTTGTTGAAAGGAA
Source organism: Proctacanthus coquilletti (assembly GCA_001932985.1). Taxonomy (NCBI): domain Eukaryota; kingdom Metazoa; phylum Arthropoda; class Insecta; order Diptera; family Asilidae; genus Proctacanthus; species Proctacanthus coquilletti. Next base: position 13,097 of record MNCL01000215.1, on the reverse strand, counting down.
GAACTATACCTGTGGAGAATGCGGGATTCTTGTACGTGTCGAAAAATCAATTTGCCGTTAAGCACTTCAACACAAAAATGTATTTATTAATTATATACCTGCATTTTAGGCATACCAAAGACAGGGTACGCCATACTTCAGGTATTTGTCTAGATGGAAATTGTCGAAAAATATGTATACAATGAGAATGAAAAAAAAAACACAAATCTGAGATCAAGTAGGAAACAAATTACCAAAATTAGATTTAAAAAAGTCTGATTAGAATATCTTCTGAAAACCAATTCAGTTTTGCTTAAGGTTATGGAACAATAAGAAAAAATCTTTTACTTGCACAGAATTCAGACTTACTCTTTTAAGACGAAGTTGACCTCATAATCAAAAGATAACACTCCCGAATATTTGAAATTTAGAAGGTTTAACCGAATGCCGCATTTTATAATTTGCAACTAACTACGCTCATCTTGTCACTTTTTGTCACTTCATCAGCGAACAGCAACATTTTTTATGCGCAAATCAATAATATAAAAGTGACTGCGAGTTTTAGTTTAAGCTCTAGTATTATATTTATGTATTTTTTCATTCAGTTTTGCTTATCCGGTTTTATCAAACTGCGTTTTATTTTGTAGGCTTTTTTTATACAATCAGTCCGTTTCTATAAGTTCAGTTTGTGAACCAAACTTCCGAACCAGTTCAATTTCAGCTTCTATACCAGAGAATTGAGAAGATCGTGGTGAGTTGCGAATGTGATTGAAACGATCGAGATTATTGGTTTTATTTCATTTAGCCGTGTAGAAAATGTTAACTTTCTTCTATTATTTCATCATTTTCAATGATTATTCTGTTTCGTGTTTTTATAATCACCCACTATGCCTTCTCTAATGGTCCTCCATAATTAATTTTACCAGTCCTTGAATTCCATCTCAAATTTACCATTCTCTGTGACGATTGTTAAAACGGCATGGTCAATTATGGTGCTACTGTGGGTTGTATTTCTCTTCGCATTATTGTACTTCCATTTTTTCGTCGAATGTGTTCAGTACTTTTGCATTATTTGTAGAAAAGATTTCAATGATTTACGGCGTAGCCTTAAAATTATTGAAAATAACTAAACTAGTGTTTGATATTACTACTATATTTGCTTATTTTCCTAGTACTATTTAATGCCTTCCGAAACTGACCTCGTTTTGAATTTGATTATGAGTAGTAAGTTGTCACTTTGCGAATCATCGATCAATGACAAATGTAGAGTCATGATAAATCGTGGTTACATTTTCTTCAGTCTTACATTTCAGATCCTGGTTTACATGCATGGCCGTTCTGCCACCTCTGCGGCCAAATATTTTGCAGTTGAAAATTAGTAGTTTCTTTTGATTGAATCCTTATTTGAAAAAGTATTCCCTTCTCTCATTTCCTCAAATTTATTCCCATATATGGAAGTCATTAAATGTTGAATGAAAGATACAGAAACAATTATTAAAAAATTAAAATGGTGATTAAAATGGATGATTATAAATGAATGGAAAAAATAAGATTTCAATTATTTTAAACCGAAAAAATAAAAATCAATTTTAATTATTGTGTATTACACGACTTGTTTAGGTCTTGAAACATTATTCGTCTAGATATATCCCATGACACGTGCGACATAATCCGTGCTATGTCTCTAAGCAAAACATAAGCTCTAAATAGCCATATACAATCATCTTTCAAACAATCAATCTAGACAATAAATTAAATAGTTTGAAAGTGTAAGTAACCATTATAACTCCTTTTTAACTCCTTTTTAAAATTAATAAACTATTTTAGTAACCTTGATCACAGTGCTTAACCTTGACTATCATCTATCATGGAGAAAATAAAACACGCAGTTACAAAGGCAACCGAATGCTGCACTTTTACAATTAATGTAATAAACATAAATTAATAGTATATTATCGAAAAAAACTCGATATATATTTAAACGCAACCGTATGCAATATCCTGTCTGTATTTTAAATGTATGTAATTCGTAATGAAGGCGAAATGAAATAATTTACAATATCCTTTCGGGAGATGAAAACAAACTAAATTTTTTATTGTTAAAATTCCCAAACCAATAAGCCATTGTTTTATACAATGAACTCCAATGATAATTGTTATGATTAAATGTTTGCTTTTAAAGGTTGCCTCTCAAAGATTGCATCGAAAAAGGCAAAATGGCAAAAAATATTTAGATTGATTAAGCAGATACAATCAAATTGTTTACTTTCCGAGGTCGTGCGTTAAATAACTGTCGCAGCTTAAAAAAGTCTTATAAACAAATACAATTGATTTTTTGGGAATATAATTAATATTCATAAAGTATTTAGCTAATTACCCTATTATGTTATACTATTCATGAGCGGGGAAATTTATGCTTTATGAATCCTAAATTAAAAATGGTCTTTTCTAATATGCACGCACGATGATTATTTATTAAAACGATTTCCATGAAAACCGTAAATTTAATACTAGGAAGCGCAAGTGCTTATTAAAGCAAGGGTTAACCCTATGCAAATGAGTATATAGTGCATGCAATAGCGCGTGAATTGCTTCACACAGCTGCTTATAAATAAATAAGAAGTTAACATCGCATTCAAAATTTTTCGAGCGGTAAAATTTATTGGTTGAACATTTATTGCAGGCAAGGCACATTAATTAAAAACTTTGTATGAATGCGTTCAACTGCTAGCCTTTAATTGGAATTGTCAATATTGTCACAACGAGCCAAGTAGAATTTATTTAATCAAGAAGTGTCTGTCCTTATTTGACGTGAAAATGAAAATGATTTATCGATCGTTTATTTTGTCCATTTAACTCCCATTATGTTAAAATTAAATTATTTTGAAAGGATTCTTTATATGTATGCAATTAAATAGAAGTGAGAACATATTTCCTGTAATGGAATATGCAAAAGATATATTATAGGTACACGTAAAGCTACTCTATACATACTCCAGAAATAAGTACATTTTGACTGAAACTAAAATGTTTGACGAAATTCACTTGTTTTCTCACGGTTTTTGCCTTGTAAATAAAGCAAAGCATAAAAATTGCGTGAAGAGTTGGTTCTGTGAGTGTTAAATTTAATGCTATTATTACAATAATTATAGCTACTTCTTTTAATTTTATTGTTGCTACTTGATTAATTCTGCTCAGAATTCAATAGAAGTAGAATATTGTTGGCAAGATATAGGCTTTTCTGAGCAAAACTTATGTTTGAACAACATTTTTAATTATGAAGATAGATCCACTTCGTACCAACCTAGGGGAGCAATTGGAAGTCTTCAGTTGCGCTTAATGCAATACCAAGTGAAAATCAAAAGTACAACCATGAAAAAATCATGCTATTTATAATAAACTAATACCTATATGCAAGAGAGTTGTTTAGATTCTAAGCGTTTTTTTTAAAATAATGACAATAACAGAAGGAAAACCATGCAAGTTTTCTTATACTCATTTTCTCTAACAATTCCTAAAAGATCCTGTAACCAACCGCCTCTTTTATTAAGTCGTTTTTTTATTTATAAGCCTAAGAACAAAGACTTACCATTTTAGGATTTTCGTATGTCTATTCTATTCTATTTCTATTCTACTTGCATCACAACGGATTTAGATAAAGTTTTTTCTCTGAGCTAGTGTCAGAGCAGTAATCCGAGACATGTCTTATCTCGACGTAGGATGTATGATGCAAACTAGATGATAGAACACGTGGCAACTGGCATGACACATAAATTATGAAACGTGTTGCGACGCAATAGTAAGAGTTGAAAATAATTAAAGAAAGTTGTGTGGATTTGCACCATTCGTTATTTATAGTTATGAAAATATTCTTAATAGATTTATAAAAAGATTACACTGAAGAATAATAGTAATAATAGTGTATAAGAAGAGTATATAACAGATAACAGATATTTAAAAATTCTATAATAGTGTAAGGCAAAACTGGATTAGAGTGGGCTGTGTCCGCAAAAAAGCCTTCCTACACTACAAATACGGACGCGTTGCTACCATCAATACATTAGTGTGCTAAGAAATTAGTAATACGTTTTAATTCGTATTTTTGTCTTACTTTCTTTTTTATGTCAGTTTAGTTTAGTTAGTATTAAGGTTTGAGGTTTAGATTTAGGTTTAGGTGTACTTACCCGTGCCTATAGCATGAACTTTACTGAATCGTAGTTGTTTGCTAAGACTTCGCTAGGATGAAGGGCGATGCACAACCGCAGCGGTAAAGCATCGTCGGTTTCTAGTCTCAGTGAGGCTCTCCAACTCTTTAAAACTTGGAATCATGCGAAATTGGGCTCTCATCTGCTTCTGGATTGCTTTCGAAACCACTGCTTCCAACCAAAGAGCTCGAGATCCGGAACTCCCATCGTTTCTTGCGCTGGTGACATGGTTCATATTTCAGTACTTTGCAATTAGCTATCTGTATTAATTTATTTATCAAATTATTCATATTTATTTGTTTGATTTATCAAATTATTAAGTTAATATTTACTTAGTTCACCAAGGAAATATTTAATTAAACAAATACTGTAAAATATGACAATAATACCCATCTAGGCAATATCTCCACATTATACGCTACAATTGAAGTAGTAGACGCAAACGGACGCTTTAAGGAGTTTCAAGTGTTTCAAAGAAAGAAACAGGTTAATATTGATCGTAAAATAAGTCAAATTAAAAGTGCAACTACTGAGTATTTAAATCAAAACAGTCCAGAATTTTTCCAAAAAATAACCGAAAACAATTTATTAATCATTATGTCATTCTGCCCTAGTCTGTGCAACAGATATAAAAATTATGTAAAAAAATGTACAATACACGCAAAAAATAACATAATACAAACATAACAATTTCCATATCGTGTTTTCACACCTCACAGTAAACTACGATTCCACTGAATTTAGAGTTCTTAAGAATTAACACAAGGCGTCTTATTGGGGTATCACAATTCAATATAATGGCACATCATATTTCATTTATTTGCAATTTTCTCGGGACATGTCGGTTTGCCCATAGTTACCTTATAATAAATATTACAAGTTTATGAGAAGTGAAGTATAAAATAAGGATTTTCAAAGCGAAAAGTCGTAACCGGCAGTACAAAAGAATTTGAAAAGTAAGACAAGTGTAAAGCTAGCGACGCCATGCCGTCAACATTTATTATATAATCAACTTTGGAGAAAAGGGCAGAAGCAAAAGTGCGTAACACGACATATTTCGAGTAAGAGTTACAATGACGAGCTGGGAACTTTTACGCTGTCCAAAATGATAAGTTTTATTAAATGCACCAAACGACTAGCGGCTTATGAAGAGCAACGAGATTAAAGAAATTGACAGATGATGCTCTGAGGTATGTACAAAGGAACACATGGTCTAACTGTGGGGTTTCTTATATCCACCTCTCAAATTTAGAATCTGAGAGTTACAAAGATCACAGCGTATTTTTGTAGGACTACAAGTAGCACAAATATGAGAGAGATATGTAATATACGTAAAAGTGATAAGAGGCTGGTCTAGCGACATATGCACCTGCTTATGCAGGTTTTCACAGTTTTATAAATCGCCCGAAATTCAAATTTATTTCCAACATTACCGTCGTTTGATTTTTGTTTAGCTTTAGTTTCAAAAATTTTTTGTTTAAGAGCTATGAACTATGTTAATTAATAATTAAATAAGGTGCTCGTATTTGCAGTACTTCTGCTGCTGCATTGCCTTCCCGTAGTGGTCCAATATTTATGTACATATACCCAAGCCTAATATAAGGGCGTTTTTTTAAATTCTTCAGTGCATTGAAATTAAGCTGTAAGCCTTAAGAAACAGTTTTTATACAATTGCAGTGGAATTTTCCTAGATTACAATAATTTCACAAGTGTTGTTTGTATTTTTTTTTGCATATTTATCGTGAAAATCAACTCTGAGTGTCATTCCTCACTATTACGTAACGATTATCTCAGTTTTCGGCTATTTCTTTAGAAATTGATAAACAGTCATATGAACGCAATTATCTTAATTTAAATTATTGTAGGAATTTATATATTTTTGAAGAAGAATGAATTAAATATCACGGCTTATATGTATACAATTCAGAGCTCGATCTTTATTAAAGGAAAAATACTAAAGTAAAATTTTATTTCACTACTTTATTTAATCGCGTATTGGAAAGACTGAGCTATGTATAGAATTAATAATATTGTCTAATTTTTGATTAGGCGTAAAATAAGAGGCTGTCAATACGATAATTTTTCTCTTTTGAATTTGTAAGCCCCCGGAGCAAATTTCACTACAGTTGTTATCGTTCATTAAGAAAGTTTTATAAATGAAAGTAATGAAATTTGTAATTATTGCGACACATTACGAATTACAAAGTTAAAATTAATTTTGGAAAGTTCATCATTATTGAATCAATCCTGGTTCGGAACCACCACATACGCGGTGCAAGTATCAACCGCTGGATTCTAAAATAAATTATTTAAAATTTAGCAACCATACGAAAAACTATTTTTTCGCAAAGTCAAAGGTGGTTTTTGAAGATAAATATCAAACATCTTATAGTTGATGCTTTTAGTTAAAATTTCATCAATCAATCCAATCAATTTGGTCTATGAATAACTTATATATAACCTTACGATAGACGGCAATATGCGCAAATATTGTCTTAATATATTTAAAATTTTGAATCTAAAGCACGTATTTTATACTTGCCTTGTCATAAACATGTAACATCTGTCATACTAAGAATATGAATGGCAAAAATAAAGAAAAGGAACATTTTCTTTTAATTTAGAATTTATCCCTTGCTATCTTAATAAAGTTTTGCGCAATCCTTTTCTAATTCGATTATGAAAATTCCCATCTACTTAGTTAACACAAAGTAAGAATTCATACAAATCTGTTTGATTAACTTGAGCGCTTAGATGTTTCAATTGACACATGGTAATGTTATTTTGCACGTGTCATAACGTCGCGCGTTACTTTTCGTATGTTTTGGTGTTATGTTTGTAAACTGCTTAACGGGTACCATTTACATACCAAATCATGTGACATGTGTCATTTGCCATGCCTAATTGTGTCATGTTTGAGTATTTATCACATAACACATACTCATTAAGTGTGCTGTTACATCATGTGTTATGTCACGTGTTGAGATAGAATATGCCTATGCCTCAGGTTAATCCCCGTTTATTAAGTTATAGATTATTGAAAATTTCATCTAAATTCGATCGAATTACACGATGAAAATGTAAGCAGACAAACATTTCAAAAATGTTGTTTCTAGAGTTCCGCTATAGTCATCTGAACTCACTTTTTTTAAAACATCTGTATACAGACTTTTTCACTTTACAGTTTAAAGACAAACAGAGATATAAACGCTTATTTATAAAGAATAATATCACTACCTATTGCCTTCATACTTCAAATAACACACGAAATATACTAAGGAATTAATCGGGATGGGGAAGTACTACACCAGAAAGCCGTTCATAAAATTTCAAAAACAGCATTACTGCAACAGCACTTTCCCATTAAGAAAACAAATTTTGTTTCAGAAAATCGATGGAATAAAAGTACACAAAATGTGACTAACACTGAAAATCGTAATCTGCAATATTGAACAACCGAAAAACTGCACAAGTTGGGTAGTGCGAAATCGAAAAGGTATTTTTGCGGAAAAAATAATAAAAAAAGAACTCCTCTCGGAAAAGACACACCAAATAAATGACCAAGTGAAACAATTTATATGTCTGAAAAATAGTAGAGAAAAACAAATGATAAATTCAGTTCAAGTGTAAAATGTCAACAACAAATATACTGTGGCTGTTGCAGTTTCGAACTTACCTGTGTTGCTGCCTGTTAATTATGGTAGCAGGTGGAAGTCGTGTTGTCAGTGGTCTAAAATGTTTTTGTAATCCCAAGGAATGTGATGTAATACGGTCACAGGATTGTCCTGGAAAAGGTCTGCTTGTGTGGGATCCATGCAGGTAAGAGGAAATTGTCTGAGATTTTATTGTAAATTTTTTTTAAATACGAAAAGGGTACGGCCCATTAACTGCACATTTATTTCCATGTATATCCCCCCATATCCTGAACCTGGAGCGATTAAATTTCATATGCATTAATATCCAGCGTCTGGGTCATTCCCGACCCCACTGGAATGAGTAAACCCTTCTGGAAGAGCTTGTCCTTGGCGGTAATTAATCAACTTCGGCTAATTTATAGGTTGCAATTACGAGGAATTTATGTTATTCGCAGACAACGGATTCAATGGGGTCGAACTTTCACCTACTTCCGTTAAAACAACCAATAAACCATGTTAACACGCGCTCTTATTCAGCAAATTCCACTTTTCAGCATTTTTTCCTCATTTTGTGTCCCTTCGAGCAGGCGGGGATTTAAAAAGCTTAAGGGAGCGTATGAGCAATTTTTTAACTACGTTGTATTTGTGGTTTCAGATGCTGTAAAATGTGTGCAAGAACACTTGGTGAGGCATGTGGTGGCCCCGGTGGATTTTCTGGAACATGTGAGCCACCGCTTCAGTGCGTTGCTAAGCTTCCAGTCACGAGTGGATTAGGCGTGTGTATGGGTAAGCTTGTCTTGGTTTTTATTTCAGTCTTAGCAATAAGGAAATTCCAGCAAATCCAATTTAAGCTTTTAAGAATAAGAAAAAAATCAAAACACGAGCATTTTCAAGAAGACAATAATCCGAAATGTGACGCTTTGTCTGTTGGTGCAAAAAGCAACTTGCTATTAATTTTATTCTTGTGTGAAAAGTAATAAATACTCGCTATTTGTGGCGTTGTCAACGCAGTAAAATGAACTCGTCCCCATTTAAAAATTCAAAAAAAGAAACTACAGACAAAGAACCGTCTGAAATTTTTTAACACTTTCATTCCGAAAAAGTTCTATAAACACCTCGATCATGATTTTTATTTTGCCACCATGCGCTAAAAACATCAGAGTGAATTATTTCACAGGCTACTTCTGGTATCAGCTCGTGGACATTCCTCGCCCACCTCGACATAGCCCCGTTATTGTACTGCTGGAAGTATTTATGAACCAACCGAGCCCTAGCATAAACTTTTCGAATTTATCACTTATAATAAGTGTCCCTAGGGATTCCTTTTCGCTTTTGTCTAACGCTGCAATTATGAAGTTCCTCGTGAACATGAACCTCCAAGATAAAAATAATGGCTCTTTTCAAGGAAAACTAGATCTCCACATTTGCAACTCCTTTCATTTTGCGTTATATTCTTGACGGCCGAACAATAAATATAATATATTACGTTTTTCATGTATTTCGAGACGCACTCAAAGTGCTGATTTGTTGTTCTCAAATGAAGGTGCGAAATATGCTCTTTTAATAGTGAAAGTGATAAATTAATTTACATACGATATTATTAAGAAAAATTACACCCAATTAGTTTCCAAGAATAATTCTACTTTTGACGGCTTTAATAGAAACAGCTCATTTTTCATCACATACTATAGATCATCTTATTGAAAAAGATTAAAATAGGAATGAAAATCTTTATATTACAAAAATTAAAAAATTTCTATATATAACTCTTAATTTGTAGAAAGAACTCTTTTTCTAAGTTTATTCAACTAGTTATATTAAGATAGAAATACGATTCTCAATACGGTTCCATCTTTAAGACTGTTTTGATTCGAAACAAAATATTTCCTTATTTAAAAATGTACGAAATAGTACAAACTAAAGCTTAGTTTCTTTCCACAAGAAGTTCTGAAATAGAACAACAAAAATTCCGTTCCAGAGCTTCATAAAAATTCAATATTAACTTAGGAATTTCGATTTTTCCACGACTAATTACGACACCATATTTAATTAGCAATAAAAAATGTTAATTGCTTTATTTAGTAATTTCTAATGTGGTGTGTAATTGTTTAAAAAGAAATGTTTTTTGATGTTGTTTCATAGTGAAAACTAATAAAGCCTACGTTATGTTCTATTTTACACTGAATTTTCTGAATATGGGTACAAAGAGTTTGTCTTGACAGTTTAATTGATTACTTATTACCTTTCTTTAAATAAATTTGTTTTCAATGTTATTAAGAAATACTTTACTTATCCGTGTAACTAAACCCTTTAGAATTTTTCTATGATCAGACACATATACAGGGTGTGCGATAAATAAGTACAAAACAGTATGCCCACCGATTTCTTGAGGTGTTCTGACCAAATCTTTGTTTCATAATAACACAATTCACGCGAGTGTAGACCTTGGCCTCTTAATTCAGTTGCCGTTTAGGCGTTCCTGTTATCATTCAATGTTCAGTTCTCGTTGCTCGTCACTGAATTTAAGTGACTGACTCAACATGACGCCCGCGGGTCCCTCATATACCTCCGGCTTATGGAACCTTTCCGAACATCCCATAAAGTTAACAAACGATAAGCGTTATCGAGAATTGCCTTTTCGGGTTTGATGACGTAGAGTTTGCGACAGTTGACGGATTTTAACAGTCGTACATCCCGAACTTTCGAGGTTCTTCGTTACGATATACTTAATAAAGCCTATGAGCGACCAGAAACAGCCAATGAGAAGCATGCCGGACAAAAACCTTAAATAGATTAAATTCCGCCTCAGTGTGTCCAGAAGGTCTCTTTCCGATCGAAGATATTTCAACTTTGCGCCCATGGATATGCGCGGAATGCTAATAAAAATAACGAATAAAATTTCAATAGTGTATAACAATTAACTAATTATATGAAAAATTTAACTGAACATTCCCAATAAATATCTTATTAATTTACTTTGTTATTGTACTGAAGCTCCTAAAAGTCATAAAAGTTGGTGGCTCTGAAGAGCCTTACGACCCCAAAGGGTTAAAAATGGTTAGTCATACTCAAAGGATGTCGTTTCATATGTACTTTGGTTTCAAAGATAATCATCTTAAAGTTCCTCCCAAATGCATCCGCTATTTCGCTATAAGTCTACGTACGCCTTTAAAGAGAAATAATCAGCCACCGTCTTTGGTCCCTGGGGTTTTTCTTCATTCCACAACATCAGTAGCACAACGTCCTCAACCGTTTGCAATTTGAGCAAAAGCAGCCTGGAACGAGAAACTTCTTTAGGGGCCGATGAAAAAGAACTCGGCAATTTTTTCATCTTATTTTTCATGTCTTAGCCATTTGGAGATTTTCCACACCATTAAAAGAAGCTTTTGCCCCTTTTCCTCCTCTATTCCTCCCAGAAGATTTTACCACAGGCCTTTCGCTTGCCATCTGACAAACTATGGAACTCTTGGAGTTATCTATTATGAAAATTGCTCTTTCCATGATACCAGCAACGAGTATGTGATAGAATTTTCCCCAAGATAAAATTTGTACAGGATTCAAACGCACCATTATGTTGCTCATTTGAGTAAACTTTAGCAATCTGGTTTCATTGCGAGCTAGATGGACAAGGTGAGACTCGATTTGATTTGAGTCCTCGGGGACATTTGCGGCTATTGCTGGGCATAATTTTGTAGCAAACCAGAATACATTACTTTCCCTTTGCTTGAGGAATTTTGATAAAAATAAATTTATAGATAGCCTCTGTCATGTGCCAGAACTGATTGCAGGAAGAATGAAGCCATCAAAGTTAGAAGTACAAGTCCTCCGCGCCTGAATTGTCTGCAAACAACTTTGTCTAAAACTAAACGAAGAAATGCAAACTTCTTGATTATATAAAAAGTTTTGTGGGGAAGATAGGGTGCAGGGGCCGCTGTTTATCAAGTTTATGAGAAAGTTTCTTATGATAAAAACAAATTTGCTTTACTTATGGCAACTTCTCGGGTAATTGTGTTCTTAACATGATCTAAGAGTCTAAGAAAAGAGAAGAAAGTGGGATCACTCCTTATAGTTGGACTTCATTCTAAAGAGCCCACTCCTGAGGTGATGTTGCTGCGTATCAAAATTTCTTTGTATGATAACCGCTTTGTTCAATTTTTTTGCAAAACCGTCAAAGTGAGACGGTTGCAGAACAAAACTTAGTAACTAACGTGAAATGGGAACTTTAAAATTCCATTTTTGTTTATCTCAACTAGTTTTTGGCGGCAAAAAAAGTACGGCCAGTCAACGCCCTCTGTAAAAGTTAATAATGGAGAAATCCTGCGCTCAGCGGCATTGTTATTTGCTGAAATGCACAAACAATGCATGTAAATTTCATCATGTATTTCCCTCATTAGCAAGGCTCCTTAAGCGGGACGTGAAGGCGTTAATTTTTCTCCATTCTTTCTTTTTGGACCATGTAGTCCACAACATGTGCCTTAATTCCGGTACTACTTACTCTTTCCTCTCCTGACCTGCTTTGAAAGTCTTCCTATTATCTTAATGCAAAAGTTTCTTATATCTCATATAAAATAAAAGGGTCCGGAGTTCGTTAAAAAACTGGAACTAAACTTGGAAATACATTTCTGTGTTCCACAAATATAATAAAGTTTATCGACACGCTATTTTACCTGTAACTATTTATACCTTGGGTTGCGATTGAATACTTATAACTGAGTAAATGCCCACGCACCTCTGAAACACGTAAAATTCCTAAAGAGTAGATAGTTGAACTGGTTATATACGGTTTGTTTTAATTCCTCTTTAAGTAAATGTTGTAATTTTAGCACCTTTTTAGAGAATTTTTGCTTTATTGTGTATGGTAACTCTTCTTTTACACCAAACTCCCTCTGCAAGCTTCCAATAACTTTAAAATTTGTGAAGCTCTCTAAAAAATAGTAGAGATTAAAATTCAAATAAGTATTTTTGTACATTTTCAGCAAAGTATCCAATTTACGTATATGTAAATTGGAGAAATACAACTCAAACTCATGTCCCAAGAAATTTTATGAAATAAAAGAGAAATATTTGGAGACGTTAATGTTTTCAATTAAAATTCTTTTCTATTTACTGAGAAAAATTCGACAAAAAATTAGCGTTCTGTAAATATCAAAAAAACGTTATTACAAAAAACTAAAAAAAAGCACAACATATTGAAACAATGTTAAAGTTATTTAATTAATTATATTGAAAACTAATGCAAATTTCTCCTAACTAAATAACAAGAAAGTTTTAAACTAAT